>JASSUY010011632.1:0-28941 GCA_032466535.1 Forpus xanthops | reverse complement strand
CCTCTGGACTTGTTCCAACAGTTCCATGTCCTTTTTATGTTGAGGACACCAGAACTGCACACAATATTCCAAGTGAGTCTAACAGGTTAAATTAGTGGCATCATGACACCTAAAAATACACATTTTGAAAACAGAAAATTCAGCTCAACAATGCCAGGAGACATTTAGCCCTCAATCTTCCCTCTGCAGAAAGTTACTTTTAAGCTCATACTTTCCTAAACAAGTACAAACACAGAACATACATTACTGCAACACTACATTAAAAAGAAAACTTGTGTAGAATAAAGACAATTTGGTAGGTTTAAATTTGGTAGGTTTAACTGCTACTAAACTGTATTACACAACTAGTAGCAAACTGAAATAGATACGTTAAACTGCCAGTATGTAATAGCTCTAAAATAAAAACCTGATCAAAATCACAAAACTAAAACTAATCATTCAAGCTTTGCATTAAGCAAAGCTCTGAAAAATTCTTCATTAAACATTCCCATTGTATGTCATTCTAATCCTTTCTGTTGCTAATAAGTTTAGGGATTTCGTACAAGGCTAAAGCACAAACCAATCTAAGCTATTCCGCTTCCGAGTATCACTGTGTCTGCTTCAGAGCCATAACCATTATTAGATTCAGGGCAAACATTTGCTGCATTTGCTTGTATAACCTGGTAGTTCAGAACCAGAAAACAGATTTGCATGGAGTTAAGATGAGCAATTTTCCCAGCTCTTGCTGGTCAGAGATATGAGTGACAGTAGGTACATCTCTAAGAAAGATCTTACTGGCTCCCACTTCTCTGCCCAACCAGAACTTATCATGATAGAAGATAGTAAGTTAATTTGCCACACACTTCGAAATTCTGCAGGGCAACAATTCTCCTAAAACAAAACATTGTATTTACCTGACTTTTTACCCTTGCTATTGTTTTAACTTTATAGTTTTAATTCTTCCTTCTCCAAAACACAGGTTTCAGTTACACATAATATAGTATTCTTCCTTAAACACATTAGAATAATTTGGCTTAAACATCTGAGAAAATACAATTGGCAATCACAGCTCATACTGTTTTTGACAGCCTTCCTGGAAAAGGGGACAAACTCTCACATTGAAAAGGAATTCTCTTTGCTGCCAGTCATACACTATTTTGATACTGAATTACACAAAAACACTGCAGATGAGAACAAACATGACTTATACTCCATTTGCATCAAGAGCCAATACAGTATCTTTTGTGTCTGCAAGAAATTACTTCAGAAAACACATAAATGACTTCCCCATGTTGCTTTGAGATGTTTTCTCATAATGATTGGCAATGGACTACTACATTTAGCTTAAGAATGTTACTGAATACACTAAATTCCGCAGCAACAGCAGCATGTTATACAAACTGTAAGAAGAATAATAAGAATTACTTTCTGGTTACAGCAACCATTTGGTTTTGGACAATCCTCTGAAATTAATCAAATGAATCCTGAATGCTTGCTGAACCTAGCTAAACATCTTCTTCATATAGGTTATTGAAGGCAAAATTATTACTACTAATTCACCTCTAAAGATAACATTTGGGGATCCAGAGAGAAGCTTCTTTTTGGTCACTCCCTGATAAGCATCTTTGGGATGTTGCTAACATGAAAATAATAGGAAGTCCTGGTCCTGTTTGCTAAAAAATTATTAAAGTACCAGTGTGCAGGTGTTTGATTGTTATAAATCTCCTTTTTCCTTCAAAACCGAACTGAAATTGGGAGTAGTTTTGATTCGGAAAATTTACCTGCAACACGAAGATCTATTTAAGTTTTTTTAAGTAGATTTATATTTTAACATGTCCCTGAAGAAGACAGTGCAAATAAAAACTTTAAAAGTGCATATTCACAATGAAGTGAACAGAGTAACCAAACACTTACCCTAATGCTTGGAAAGATGGAATAGAACGTGCCCAGTGCATGGACAAGAAAAGCAACCTGGAGGCAGACTCACAGATATAGTGAACGTTAAGATATTCAGGCATAGGAGAAGGCATGGTGAGCTGGCAACCAAAAGAGGAAAAAAAAAAGTCCGAGTCAGTTATTTTACTTTCCTCACAAAAAAACTGTAAAAAAAAAAATTAGTTTAAGTGAAAAAGTAAAACTGTTTTTTAAATAAACACGAGATAATCACAAGGGAGAGCTGTCAAATACACTGGAATCTCAACATCCAGTTGCAGACTGTATCAGATCCATCTGCTACCAAGGGAGAATGAGGATGCTAACTCTGCTTGGTGTGACACTCATCTACGTAGATCCTTCTGCATGGATCACCCTGTATTTTTAAAGAAGCTACAAAAGAAACAGTGCAGTTAATCCACAGCACAAAGCTGTGCATCTTCCCAAGCAGTTAACCAATGAAGAAAGTGGTACATACATCAGAAAGGAATGACAATACCTGAACAAATAGTTACTCTTCTAAGAAAATCAAAATCAGATTTAATGAGACAATTATTTTATATCACTATGTTAAAATTACTATAGTCAATAATTAAAAAATTATTAAATACCTTGAATGCTACATGTGCATCACTGAGCAGTGGTCCTTCTATTTCAACGATATTCAGGCTTGATTCTCCACCAATCAGCTGTACATTGGCATCAATACTTTCTGAGTTCTGGCATGCTGCACTTTCCCCTGGATTTAATGCTTTTGCAAGAGTATCAAATGCCCTGTAAGATCACAACAAGCAAACAAACAAAAGAAAAATTAAGGTTAGAGACTGCTTCAATCTCGGAGGGACTTGCACATGTCTGAAACCTGTATTTAGCTGTTTCAAAGGAAAAAACAAATTAGGAAGATGAAATCTTGTCAGCAGCATGCTTGTCCTGACACTCCACCAAACAAAATCCCTGAAAACTCCCAAGTTACAGAGGCTCTGAAACAAAAATTAGCAGCAGATCCTGTTCACACTAGTTGCCAACAAATTCACAGTTTTGACATACTGACTGTGCTGCTGAATCACAGTTTGCCTTTCAAGATCTCTTCAGTGATATTTACTGAGAGTGCTAGCATAAGTGCTCTGAGGACATCATAATCATCAGGCTGCTATTAAAACAGCTTAACACTCATGTATTTTACAGTTTTTTACTGTGCTTAGGTGATTCAACTTACTTTGAAAAGCCCATTTTTAAATATGTAAGAGAAAGCACTCTCATGCCTTCAATACTATCCTTAGTACCCTTTGATGTGGGGCAGTGAGCTCTGTCACATTCACAAACATTACAAGGAAGATGTCATGACAAGCACAGATATAGATTACTTGTTGTTTTGCCACTTGATAACAGTCCAGTCTAGAACTCTGCCACCTTCTCTTCCCCTAGAGTCCCTAGCTATCTAAATTCACTAACGTTCTAAAATCCCTGTTTACAGTATATGACATAATTATTTACATCCAAACAAAACATCACAATAAAAGAGCTGCTGACACTCCCTCAGGCTTGTGATGGTAAATGAACTAGATTTAGGTCCTACTCTAGCCTGTATACCTTGATATGTACATGAGGGCGATGGGGGCAGACACAAGTGTACTGAATAGATGGAAGAGGACTATATAGACACATCTGGGACGTTTTCTGTCTCCAGCATACAGAAAGCAGGCATAAAGGGAATGCATTCATGGTAAGCCATAGAAACTGTATTATTTGACTTCTGTTAGAAGATCTGAATTTCAGCAATGGAATACTGTTAAATACAAGAAAAGCACAGATGGCTAAAACTTGCTTCCTGAAATCCCTTAAACTCCTTTTCTTCCATGAACATCTGCGTCTGTTAGATCAAGCCGGCATAGGGCCTGGCAAAGATTTATATGAAAATTTTAGTTTCTGCTTTGGTGACTTCTGCTTCCTTTCATACAAGTATTTAACTTGAACCTCCCCACTGTATATCTGTCAGGTAGTCTACTGGACAAGGGCACACATTAAGGTGAGTCAAAGCTCTTTCAAACTCTCTGGCTGAGAGAACTGGATGCCTTTCCATAGATGTTTAAAACTAAACAGAAACACTGATGCTGGCAAAAGCGAGTATCTGAAAGTGCCAGGAAATAACGAAACAAAAGATTAGCACAGCTTTTTGAAAATCTGTACTATTGAAAAGAAGTTTACCAGCACATACAACAATACTATTTAAACAGCATATTCTTATATTCTTCACCTAGGATGACACAGCAAAAGGTCAAATCAACACTAAATAATGTCACATTGACTTCCTAAGCAGCATACAAAAGAAAGGAGCAGAAAAAAATGCATCCTGCTTGCATAATATACAAAGCAGTAGAAACCATAGGGGAAATATTGTTATTTCATAGAATAAGAACAGTTTGGGTTGGAAGGGATCTTATTCTGAGGTCATCTAGTCCAACCCCCCTGCAATAAGCAAGGACACTGTGAACTAGACCAGGTTGCCCAAACCCACATTAAGTGGTTCAGTCAGTACAAGTGTCCTGGGTTCAGCAGCAGCAGTCATTTTAATCTTAGTAGCTGGTGCCATGCTGGTTTTGACTTTCAGCCTGGGAACAGCGCTGATAACACTGATGTTTGTAGGTGCTGCTCAGTAATGTTCACTCTGACCAAGGACTTTCTGAGCCTCATGCTCTGCCAGGGAGGAGGGGAAGTCGGGAGGAAGCAGAGACAGGACACCTAGTAAAGTATCTTACGCATAAGCTCACCAAAATGGCTCAGTTAAAAACAGTGCAAACCACAAGTCTGAAAAATACTGGAGATACTGCTCCACGAGACCTTAGAGCAGTCTTCCAGTACCTAAAGGGGGCCCTATGAGAAATCTGGATGATTTTTTATAAGAGCAAGTAGTAACAGGACAAGAAGGAATGGCTTTAACTCACAAAGGATAGATTTAGATTAGGTATTAGGGAGCTCTTTACTGAGGGTGGTGGGACACTGGCATAGGTTGTCCAAGGGAAGTTGTGGCTGCCCCATCCATGGCAGTGTACAAGGTCAGGTTAGATGGGGCTCTGAGCAACCTGGTCTGGTTGAAGGTGGCACTGCCTGTGGTAGGGGTGTTGGATGATGACATTTAAAGACCCTTCTGACCCAAACAGTTCTCTAATTCTATGACATTCAGTGAATGTGTTTGTATTCATGGTGGGAATTCATGGGTGTAGAAAGAAAATTTTTCTGGCTTTTAAGGTGATTAACAGTTACAGGCATTAAACCAATTACACAGATGGAATCTGTAAAAAAACAGCTTTCTAGGATGATAAAAGTTACTAAGACTGTAGTACAAGATCTAATGCACATTACGGCCAAACAAAAGGTAAGAAAATCAGCTGTAACACACTGAAATTAATTTTGAGTAGAACAAATTAAATTATTTAATTATGATTCCACATGGAAGAATCTTACAAGATTTATGTTCTATATCAGCTTTGGCTGCTTTTACTATTATTCTTAATGCAGATAACTTCTCTTCATTGCAAGGATTTAATTAATTGACAGAGACCTTCTCAAAAAGAATAATCTTTTCAAGTGTAACATGTCTTACCTTGAAACATCAGTACTAGCTTGTTCGTCTTGTTTGAGTTCAGATAATGATGCATCTCCATTACTTAAGCTCTCAATCATAGATAGGTCGGTACTGCTTTGTGACATGTCCTTGCATTTACTCAGATTTGCTAATGAAGTCACTACATTTGCCAGTGTACTTAGATCTCCCTGACATGCTTCAACCTAAGGGAAGAAGTACAGTGTTTCATTCTCTCATATTGGCAGCAGTTAACATGCAATAACTCTAACTTCTACATAAATGAAGAATTGAGCATGTGAAGAGACCTGTAAGAAAAATATTTGCTTTAGTAAATGGGTGATCCTAATGCAGCAATTAGTAACTAAAATATGAAACATTTAGACATTTAATTTCACAAGCAATAACTGTCTAGTAATTTCAGAAAGAATGCTACAAATGGGAAGCAAATGCAGAATGAGAAGCTACGATCTCCACTCAGTAGTCAGCCACTGGACTATAAAACTCATCCTGGGTTCACACTGGATTGTGTAGGAAAGGCAGTCCACGGTTTTAGTGGATCAGTAAGTGTAACAAAACAGAAACAAAGGAAAAAAAAGCTAGGAAATAAGATTATTCCTGAGATAGCCCTTATAAGCTTTAGAAAAAATTGGCAATTTGTAAGAAAAAATCCAATAATATTTATGAAATGCACTGTGATAATCCCATGTGAGATTTTGCAAACACCTAATTTTATTGCTACAAAAAAAATATCCATGTGTCAGGACTTCCCATTACAGAATAAAATAATGCAGCCTTTAAAGCTGTCTAAAAAGGTGGAGGAAGGCATTTACTTTGCAGAGTTTTTAGCACTTTTACTATGGGAGGCATTCTTCTAGATGAGAACAGAATTCTTCTATATGATAGTATATTCTTCAGTATGAGGCATTCTATATGAGAAGCATTCTTCAGAAAAGAAAGCATTTACAATGCTGGCTAATCTTGTAAAGGAGTGTTCTAAAAATGAATTTTTAAAAAAAACAGAAGCACAACTATTCTGTGAACAGGCAGGGTACTCAACAAAATGATCCTGCCATATAACACAGAGTTTATTTAAAAGTACACTAAAGCAAATAAGAATACTAACATGAATCAGGCATATATCTATATATATATTTATAGTAAAGAAGCACAATAAAAAGCAAATCATATATATATATATGTATAACAAAGAGGGAAATTAGCAATGCACCAAAACATTACTGCATAGAGAGAACAGTGATTAAGAAGAAATGCATCACCAGCTACGTTATTCAACACGTAGACACAACTGTGTGTCTGAATTGAAGAATGTGGCTAGAAAAAGAACAGGTTGTGCTTTCCTCACTGTATAGTTAGTTGCAGTGGTGAGAATGAGACCTGTAACAGGTTCACTTAGTGGGATAGCTATGTAAATGTGGCTGAAAATGCAGTTACTGCAGAATCCCAAGGATGAGCTTGTTTAGATTCTGTATCCTGCCTATTAGAGGAAGTAGAATTAGCAGGTGGGGGAAGAACACCTGCAGTGCTGCATTCTTGTAGATGGTTTATTAGAGCATATTTGTAAGCTTTAAAATGCAGTCATAGGTTTTTTTTTTTTTGTCAAGTATTTCCCTTAGCTGTACCTCTGTGCCATAGCATTCCAGTTTCTCACATAGTGGATAGATGCTGCAGGCAGTTGTGTGACAGTCCGGGCCATGGCTCTGATTTAAAAAAAAACCACTTTGTTTTGGAATTAGCATTCAGACAGTGTAACTGGACCCCTGTTTGTCTGCTTCATACTGGGGGGAAGTTCAGGTTGGGTATCAGGAAGAAGTTCTTTACTGTGAGGGTTGTGAAGCACTGGAACAGGCAGCCCAGAGAAGTGGTGAATGCTTCATCCCTGGGAGTGTAGGGCCAGGCTGGACCTTGGGCAACATGGTTTAGGGTGAGGTGTCCCTGGCCATGGGAGCAGGTTGGAACTTGATGATCTTAAGGTCCTTTCCCAACCAAACCATTCTGTGAATTACCACTGAATCACCATCCAGGCCCATGCTTCAAGCTGGGAAGCCCTGTTGCAGCTGATGCCAGGAGTTCCAGATAACTGGGAAAATTCCTGTGTGGTGTGTCCACCCATAGGTGAGTCTTTGGATTCAGCTACAAGAGGGTTCCACTTTCATACCCTTAGAAAAACAATCAGTTTTATGCCAGATCTGTAATTTTTTATGCATAGGGCCATGTAGTTTCTCATGATCTCACTGTTGTCCACAGTGAGAGCACCGGCCAGGCACCCCGCTGCAGCCAAGTATGAAGGTCATAGAACAGCTGCACACTTCTGTTTTCCTGCCTCTTTTCAACAAATAGTCACAATGAACATAAATATATATACTTTATCAAATATTCTGTCAAAAAACATACTTTGTTGTGTCTCTCAGTCATGAGTGGGAATCAACTCTCAGCTAGATTCCCATCCATTACAGTAACAAAACAGAACACCCGACAGTCGTATCATCAGGTACCTTTTCTGGAGTCATCATTACAGTAGGCTCAGTTTTTATTGCAGACTGATGAATGTTAACCAACATTCCTGATTCCAGCAGACCTGTTGATCTGACAGAAAACAGCACACATTTTAATTTTGATTCATTTAATATTATTTTTTCCTGTTTCAGGAAAGAGAGATGACTGCTTCTGAGTAGATTGCACATACCTTGCTGTTTCATTGCCCTTTATAAAAGTTGGAGTTGCAGCTAATGGACTACAAAGATCTTTCCGAATGTAGATCTTTTCTGTGGAAGCTGCACAGTTTGAAGATTTTTCTCTTGACACTTCAATAGGTTTCCTCTCACACTGAACAGCTAATGAAAAAAAATATGCAACTATTAAGTCACATCCTAAATTACAGACTAAGAAATAATCCTCTTTTCCTCCCTGTATTTAATCCGCAATTTTAATAATGATTCTGAAAATAACTTTAAAAAAATCCTATAACCAAAAAGCTGACAACTTGTCTAAAAATATAACCTGAATTTGATTTGTTCTTAATGAAATGATGTATAGAATCACAGAATAGTTAGGGTTGGAAAGGACCTCAAGATCATCTCGTTCCAACCCCCCTGACAGAGGCAGGGACACCTCCCACTAAACCATGCCACGCAAGGCTATGTCCAACCCGTCCTTGAACACCGCCAGCGATGGAGCATTCACAACTTCCCTGGGCAACACATTCCAGTGCCTCACTACCCTTACAGTAAAGAATTTCTTCCTCAGGTCCAATCTAAACTTTCCCTGTTTAAGTTTGAACCCATTACCCCTTGTCCTCTCATCACAGTCCCTCATGAAGAGTCCCTCCCCAGCATCCCTATAGGCCCCTTTCAGATACTGGAAGGCAGCCCAAATGCTCTCATCCTATCCTCATAGGGGAGGTGCTCCAGTCTCCTGATCATCATGTAGTAGTCAAAGTCTGAGACTAAACATACAGACACTACATTTTTCAAATTCCAATAAAACAAGAAATCCTCTTACACCTTATTTTTAATTTGGATTTTAAGTGGAGGCATACAGCTCTTCCCCCCCCCAATTTCATTATCCCACAGTCTCAGTGCATTTGTGGGGGATTCATGGCACCGTTTATGGATTGTGAGTCTGAGTTGAACCCACATAACTTTATGCACTTAAAGACACTTCTCAAGTTAGGACTTTGGACAATACAGAGGGAAAGGGACATGGACAAAGTTCAGTTCAGACCATTTAAGATCTGGGCAACATCCTGACTCATGATCACTGACTTCAGAGAAGCAGCAGATTTTCAGTTTGAATTGCTCAGTGACACTAGGTGGAATTAATCTGGGCTTTAGTCTCAACATTTTACAATTTAACAGCTTAAAAGGAAAACCTAATTTCTGGAAAAATAAACTAACAGCATTATTACAATAAAGCTTAAATTTATAAAAGGCATTTATTTACAAAGTACTGTTCTTTCAAAGATGTCTTTTTAAAGATATAAGTTGTTCTTCCACTTTTTAAAAGTGGTGCAAGTTATTTTATAGACTGGAATAAGATCCTGAAAGAGTTACAAACCAGGCCTATATGTAGCTTAAAGTATGCACCAGTTCACCAGCCTGATAAGCACTGGCTACTGGCTATCACAGCCTCTTTAAAGTTATACTGCACATAGAAACTATTTGAGCCTATAAAAAGAAACCTGAATACTCCTTATTTTGAAATACAAAGGCAAATAGGAAACAAACTGACTTCTTTTCATCAATTATGTAGATTTGAAAATGGGCAACGAAAAATTTAAAAGCTTTCAGGTTAGTACCAGACTGTGATGCTAACTGAATTTTTACATTGGTAAGTATCATAAACCCAAATGTCATAAAACATCATCAAGTGTTGACTATACCATTAAAGTTGGCCTTTAACTCACTAACATGCTTTGAAAGGTTGAGAGCCGAAGGCCAAAGTTTTATCTGTCTTTGTTAACTTTGTTCTCTCTAGCTGGATCTGAGCTTGCTGACAACAGGCCAAGACTTCAAGGGACAAATAACTTCAAATAAGGTGGTGCTGAGTTTTCTTCCCCACTCCATTGTCGAGTGAGACTTCTTGTATCAGAACAATCCTCGCTTCCTCTTGGTACTCCCCCATGACCCAGAGATCCTTTTCATGCCTTCTCATCCCCAAACCCAACAATACTCCTGTGGTATTGCAGTATCACTACATCCAATGCATGGAAATTTAAAAAAAAACTTGAGATCTGCAGGAATTGGTAGGAAGTGAACTCTGGGTCACTATGGATCTCTGCCTTGTAAGCAACTGTCTCTGTAGAGCTTTGCAAAAGTGAACAGTAATTTCAGTAACCTCAATTGTGGAAAAGGTGACAAGAAGGTAGAAGGCCAACAAGATAACAATTTACATTAATACAGCACAAACTTATCCACACTTACAATCTTGTTTCATCCCAAATGCGATGCATCTCTGCAGCCTACAGTACTGACATCGATTCCGGTGGCGTTTGTTAATGACACAGTTTTTTGTTCCTCGGCACGAATAAACTAAATTCTTCCGTATGCTCCTTTTAAAGAATCCCTTGCATCCCTCACAAGTTACTGCTCCATAGTGACGCCCTGGTTACAGAACAACATAAATCACAGTGTTAATTGTATACTGTAATATTAATTTTGTTTAGTTTGTATTTATTAAAACTGAAATATTTGCTCTTTTATTCAGAAGACAGATCACTTTTTCTCCCCATGGGTTACAGATCTTAAAGTATATTGTTAAAAAGCAAGCGAACCATTGTTCTACTTCAGCACACTTAAACAGGACAGATTTTACAAATAGACAAGTTCCTTATTACATTCTTGCTGAAGGTATCAACAGCAGCACTAAAATAGGTAAGAAAACTGCATAGCAAGAACACAAAAGAAACTTAATTTATACATTCTTTAGCAATTTCTTTTTAGATGACCCAACAGCCAAGCCCTGTTACTGCTCATTATAAATTCAGCTATCAAAATTGTATGCATTAAACCTAGTGGAACTATGGAAAGTGCAAACATGGCATTTGACAGCAGTAGCTAACCAAAGCTTTACTTTCCTCTTTCAGTTTCCTAACAGAAGAATGGTACATGTTAAGTTCTTTCAGTAGAACACCATTGAAAGTATCTGAAATAGCTAGATGATTTGTTTTTAGTCAGTTCTTCCATGGATTTTCCACTATTCAATACTAACATATAAAAATTGTAGGATACACTGCAGAAAAAAAAGTCAAATTTAAAAAATATTTCCAGCAGCCAATCATTTTCACTCTGCTAGAGCACGAAATACAAGTATTACCAAAAAGTACTGGTTTTGATTAAGGCATGCTTGGAAATTCCAACAATTTTAATGCAATGATCCTGAAGGAAAAAAAGTATTCGAAACCTGAAGAACCCTGACAAGCACTAAAAATACACACTGCAGAGACATTATGGCTGCTGTTGGAACTAAGTAAGGCACATTACAGAAATAAATCTCAAATATGAACTCATTTAAGGGAAAATATATCTTTAGATTCTTTTCTCACTCCTCACAAACTCTTTTTAGGTACATCTATCTCACCTGCCTGAGTTTCTAGAACTCTTAATAGGTTTTCTAGACTCTCTTATCACAACCATATTAGCACACTCTTAAGATGGCAAATTTATCAAGCATCTTGAATGCTAGATTTTGCTGCAGTAGGAAAATCTTAATTGGTGTTATTGTCTAGGAACTTCATTTCCCATCCTACTACTTCTCATGATCATAGGCAACATTAAGAACTTCTTCCCTCTGCCCCCCATCTCTATACGCTTTATTCCCATCACTTCCCAAAAGGAGCATTTAACTGCACTTGTCCTATTTTGATATTACTGGAGGTTCATCATAGAGACTTCCTTGCTAAACCACATGAATCTTCTAATGGAGCAACTGCTTCCCTACTCAGACTAATTTTTGCTAAGTAAAGAGCAAAGTTAAATGTCTCATCTCCCTGAGACCACACTATCTTCCACAACAAAGAAAGTGCAAAGGAAAACAAGCCTTCAGGTAAACCATGCTAAGGAGTAGCCCTATTTCTTTTAATAGAAAAGACATTCTCTCGGTAATTCCAGCTGGGACAGACCTGGAACACCTGATGGCAGGTGCACACGTAAAGGGAATGTGGGAGACAGTTCTCCAGTGTGCTGCTCCCACTCTATTTCTTTTCAGTCTTTTAATATCATTACACAAAATGCAGTGAATAAAACACTTTTCTTACCTTAGCACTCTACTTTGGCAACATATGAATATACCATTCTTAAGCTTATTTTTTACTGGAACAAAAATGCATTTTTACAATTTTAATCATGGTTCTTCAAATAACTAACTGTCCTGCATAAATCCCACAGCAGCTTTTTGTTTTCATATAATTGCGAAGTCTTCCTTGCTTACTGGTTCCATATTTAAAATAGTGAACAGGTTTCTCATAGATTTTAAGAGAACCTGTGAACAGTAACAAAGTTCACTGCAAGAACGTATTTTAAGGAAGAAAAATTTCTCAACATTGTTACTGAAGTAATTTTATCAGCCAAATTTCTATAATAGAAAATAAAATGCATCAGTCTAAATAGAAAAAAACCAAAAATTATCTGGTATAAAACATTACATTCATGATGTTAAGCAATTATTAATCCCACCCATGGACACCACAGCCCTCTGCAGTGCAATTCTTCACTGAAGGAATAGTGCATCCTTTCTGTATATGGACTCAGAGAGATAATGTATGCAAACTGTTACATAGCTTCAGAGGAATTCTAGATTGCTTTTAAAAAATTGTACCACATTAAAATAAAAACCAAAAAAGGAAAGAAAACATAAATACCTGATGCCTTGTCTCCACATACAACACACAGATCAAACACTTTATTTAGGCCCTGTTCACTGGGGGAGTTGTCTGTTAAAATCTGGAAGAAAGTGTGAAAGTATTTCATTTTTTCTTACCATTGAGAAAGATTAAAATATATCTCATGCTTCTGGTTCTGCTCTAAAGACAGGGGACTAAACATGAAAAGTATATGGCTTTCCTGACTACATTTTACAGTCTTCACAGCAGAAAGGAGCAACATGCCATGCTACTGTGCTCCTTTTCAGCATGGAACAAGAGTTCTACTTTGTAATACTTCAGATCTCAAGATTTCGTTTGTCTAACTATTACCCCTGCAAAATGGGCTGACATTTTGCAAACATTTAGCGTCTGCATACTCTCACCTTTTGTTCAATTTTCTTTTTAGAATCATAGAATAGTTAGGGTCGGAAAGGACCTTAAGATCATCTACGATTCTATGATTCTATATGTCGTAATGATTTGTTCATAGTACAAAAGAAACTGAAAAATTACACAGATGGAACAAAAGAAATCCCTCGTAAAGGCTCTGATATCTACATTCAGGTTTATTAACTCCTTTTTTTTTATAATACACTTAAATGGTGGATCTACAGAAAACGTACTCTGGACACTACCATTAACTGTCATTAGTCTATAGTTAGACTTTCAGTAACAGTTTGACATTATTACAGTTCTCTTTTCTCATCTCGTTCGTTTATCTCTGGAACCTGTAAAGCTTCATTAAGCACATAATATTAGAGCCCCAGCACTACAGGGGGTAGGCACTATAACCTTCTATTTTATCTTTAAAAACTCTATCCCACATAAAGCACATAAAGCACATCAGAAATTCAGTTTGAAAAAGGAACACACATATAATGAGTAACAACCAAAAATCATCTTGAAAATTATGTAAATCAGAAAAGGAAAAATTATTTTTCCCATTAAAAAGATAGTTCAGAAGTTTCAAGAGTTTCTAACTTCAGCTGTGTCTTAATGAGAAGTCAGATTATGTCATCCTTGCTTTGCATATTCAAAACAGGACCTCTGAAGACAAGAAAAGTAACTTGCTAAAAGAGAAAGGATCCTACCTTATGAGAGAGAATTTAAGGAAGTTTGGAAGATAGTACAGGTGACATATAATGGAACATTTCACAAACATACTTCTTTCTAGTTAGCCTTTGTTAACAATACTGTCTCAGAGATTCATCTATTTAGTTTGCTTTTATATAGCATCTTTTTAAGAAAAACAGTATCAATGAGTTAAAAGAATATTAACCTTTCATTCCTTTCTAATTGCCATTATTAACATTATGCATTTTCATGATGTTAAATAAAATATACGTAAACAAATTCTAAGTCCTTCCATAAATTAAATCTTTAATTAAATGGAATGTTCCACATAAGGAAGGGCTGCAGAGTTGGACCCATGATGAGATAAAAATCCCAGACTCTGAGAACTCATCAAATGACCTTGAACATGAAGAATAACAATGGATTATTAAGTTGAAGAAGAGCCACTGAAGGTAAACCAGATGATAGGAGAAAGGACCTTGCCAAATGAGTCAATGTAAAGTTAAGATGCAATAAATGAGAGGTTTTTTTCAGAACAAATAAATGGCCACTTCAAGTGAAGGCTACAGCACAACACAGGTGAAATTGTGAATGAAAAGTTCATTTAGGGGAGAAAATATGAAAGATCCCAATGAGGATGCAGTTGAACAACAAATGAATGGTACTCCGTATTTCACAAAATGGTGGAAAAAAGTGGAAAAAAAGAAATCTCTACCCATACATATTAGCTGACAATAGAGAAATCTAACTGAAGAGACAGGATACTCTGATGCCTCTCAAACATTTTGCCCAAAATGAACAATCAGAACCAGAGCTTTCAATTTTTAGTCCAGACTTCCTCCATTCCTGAATTTTACCTTTTAAATCAGTGTGGCACACTTTTAATCTCTCAAATAGTCTTTGAAAATTCTTTTCTATATGGATCACTTTAAATCATATCCCACTGGTTTATACTTTTGTTGAGGTTTACCTAAAATACGAAGTGTAAAATAGTATTAAAAAATGCTGAAATGCCTCTCAATGGGATTGGCTTTTGGTACTGCTGCCCGATTCTTAAGAATCAAATTCTTTGCAGCAAGTATCTTGGGTGTCCATTTGCAAAGATCTGCAAGTTTCAAATACAAAATAATGTAATATATAATACAAATATGTGTTAAGGTTAGAGATTACTTGGTAGAGGATACAATACTGATTTATAAAAAAGGTATGAACCTTTACAACTGTTTCTTACTGTGCAAGAAACACCTAACTGAATACTTCTCTCAGAAGATCAGCTATAGTATTGTCTGCATAGCATTCAATTATACTGTAGGATATTACACAGACCAAAGCATATATGGTCTATACAAATAACAAAAATGTTGTTAAACTTTATTGGCAGCAATCGCTTATGATGGTCTCACTGTGATTTCCAAACCAGGAGGCTGCTCTAAATCATTGGCTAATGGAAATGAAAAGGGTGTGTTCAGAAGGAGCACCATTTACTTGTCAGGTTTTCACTATTTTTTCCTTAGGCAACTGTTTCTGGACATCATTTAAGTCTAAGATAGTGGTTTAAGTGGACTGTAGCTATCCTACTGTTACCTGGCTTACCACACTGATGTATTTTAACAACAGCACTAAATGGACTGTAGCTATCTTAACGTTGCCTAGCCTACCACACACGTATTTTAACAACAGCATAAACGTACATGGGTAAACAAGATGCAGTAACTGTGCTTTAGCTGGAGTGCAGTAACCTTCTACTTCATTCATAGAATCATAGAATAGTTAGGGTTGGAAAGGACCTTTAGATCATCTATTTCCAATCCCCCTACCATGGGCAGCAACACCTCACACTATGCTGAAGAAGCTCACATCCCCCAAGCTGACTCTGCATATTCTTCATTCTTTACATCAGCGCCATCCCTTCTCTGCTAGGTGAGGATATGAGCAGAAGGCTGGGAAGTTGAAGGTGAGGACTAAGGAAGTGACACACAGAATGTGCTCAGGCACACTAGGGTCCAGTTTATAGAGTTACAAACTCACATCTGTAAACCCCAAATCTTTCATGTTATTTTCCCCTCTCAACTGAGTAAGGTTCTTTCCTACTACACAGTATCTTTGAGAAACTACCCTGGAGTACAATCCTCATAGCTGAACAGTAATTACAACAGCATATGGAAAGGAAAACAAGCAGAATGAGATGTTAAGTGATAATGGAGAAAAGAGTATGTTTTTCAACAATACAGGAAAACAGATGGGAGAGTCAATGAAGCAAAATAAAGGACCGCTGGTATAGCAGGAACAGGAAATCACAGTAAAAATAACAGTATTCTTTCCAATGTCATGAGCCAGGGTATAAATTTTAAGAGCAATAAATTTACAAAAAGAAAAGGAATAACTTCTCTTCATAATTTCTGACTATCCACACTGAAGCCCTGTGCAAGGTAAAGTACACCATTAAAAACAGGAAAAGGAAAAGGAGAACCCAGACAAACATATTTGGAAATAAAACAGCTCTTCTCATCCCATTTGAACAAAAATGATGAAATAAAGTGGATTATCTACCTGGATGTGTTGTGCAGATATATCAGGGGATGCAAAAAACAGTTGGTTGACACCTGCAGCATCTGGAGTTGCCAGGATAACTTTTCCTGGAGTGGAATCTTGTCTGGCAAGGATCACCTTGCTTGGGGTAGAACCATCATGATTTGTTAAGATGAACTGCTTGCCTGGTGTGCTCTGATCAAGTGCTGTAACAATCTGAATCTTCTGGCCCGTCTGCTGATCTGTGACAATCTAATAATACATTTATCTCAAATTGTTATAGTAATTTAAGTTCACCCTTGGAGCCCAATCTGGGCACTTGAAGAAAACAGGAAGTTTAACATCTGCGAAGCAGGACTGTCTTCCTCTCTGTCACACAGGACTGAAGTAAACTCAAGTGAAACCTTAGATTTTCACTATATTGGAAACACATTTCAATCAAGGGTATCTGAAGTCAAAACCTGAGTTCATACTCAAGTTTTACAACTGGTCCATGCTTTTACAACACTATGAAACCCTTGAGAAATCCAGCATCCAGAATTTGAGCTACATCTGCAGCTCAGCCCTTGGACCCATCAGGTTGTGAGAGATCTTAACTCTCGAATTCAATGCATCACACCACGTAAAGTATTTAGCACCTCCCAGGTTTGGCTGCTTAACAAAAACTTCTTAAAAACACAAATGCAGGCTTCCAAGTGAAAAAAGTAAGCATCAAACAGCAAGAAAAGCAATAACATTGTTGCGTCTGTATATATGTTTTTGGCTTGATTTCTGAGGACTTTTCTTTTTCTGCATATATATTCCTAAATAAGTAAATATCTCTCCTTGTAATTTTTTCTTTTTCTTTGTTTTTAAGGAATAACTTATTCTCATGTTACATTTCATAACCAGAAACAGACCGTCAGACTAGTTTTTTTCCATTTTATACCTATTTTCAAATACAAATACAGCAAAACATTATTAAATAGTCCTCCAATAAACTCCATTTTTTGCCAACTTTGTCAGAAGATTATAATCCTCAGAGAAAATAATCAAGATTTCTTATATCTTCCATTATAAAACTCACTTTTAGTCACTTCCTGCCTTTCTCCATCAAAAAAGCCTACATGGAAAACTGCCTGGTTTATTCCGGAGACTAAGGAAAATCATCCTACAAAGGCTATTTCCTAGAACCTATTTTTTCAATTACAGATCAATAAAATGGCTTTTTTTTTTTTTTTTACCAACAGCCAAACATTTATGCCCATCTGCCATCCATAACATTTATATGGGCCTTATTATGGATGATATTCTGAGTTTCAAACCATACAAAAGGAATGTGATTCCTTCATATGGCCTCTTGCTGTTAACATTTTAATGGACCAAATTTCAATTTGTTCTCTGCAAAACAATTAAAAACCTCTTCAAGAGTAAGTGTAGGTAAGATGACAGAATTCCAGTGCTAAAGATAGAAGAAAGTAAATGATCATGAGATTTGGGGTGTAAGGTGGGAGGACAATGCAAAACCCCCACAGTAGCTATCAACATTATTAACACAGGGTTTTCCATTCATTTTTTTCAGATATGCACATGTCCAGGACCCCCAATGACTAGAGCAGTCCCTTATTTCTCCTTTTAATTCCTTTATGTTGGTTTTGTATTCTTTAGAAAGCACACTTCCTTATCCTTTTAATTCCCTTCTCTGCTTAACTTTCTTACTCCATTCAGTTCTTCTTCATTTGCAGTCAGTTTCTTCTGTGTTACTTCTGGCTATTTTCAAAGCAACTGATGTTCCCTTCTTCTCCCCAGAAACATTCACTTTATGTGGATTAGGAGAGTTCCAGTGCATGCTATCCTTAACAGGGTGCAGATGTGTACAAAAGCCAAATACAGAATATTGTGCTATTTCTTGAATTTCCAAACCTGATCTTTGAAATACACTAGTACCTAAAACCTGTCTCCCTATCAATACTTAAAAGTGCAACTATGTGTATATCAAAAAAGGCACATACTTGATCTAGTTACATTTACAGAAAGTACAGTATAAAACTAGGTCAAAAACCAGCATGCCCCAAACAGTGAAGATATAAATTTTACAAATCTGAATTAAATTTCAAATTATTTTTTGCATATATATGCTAAACTATCTTTTTTTCCTAGCGCAGTCCAGCTCTGTGATTTAAAAACAGTATGTATTTGGAGCCAAATACAGCAGGACATTAAGCTGCTACTTCACAGAATCACTGCACCTCCTATTTAACAAATAATGTCCCGATTCTTCAAATGGCTATCTGGAACTCTAGGAGGATGCCCAGGTAGTTTTCACTACATGATATAGTAGGTATAGCGTTATGTTAGTATCTAGACAGAGCTATTCAAAGTGTATAAATGATTTTTACAACTGCCAAGCACTTGACAACTGACAAGAATGAGACTGGTTTAAGTAATTAAGCACAATCTGTCTGCAGCTGCCCTCTTATGGCCATATACCTGCAAAAACTCAGCTAAATCACAATGGGACTATGAAAAGAAGAACAGTTCACCAAAGCATAATAACCTGCAATACCTAAATGTTGAGATTAAGAGAAAAAAAATAATAAAAGGAAAAAAGAAAACCACTTATCTCCTCAAGGGAATCCATCAGGGCTCAGTGAACAACTACTTACATTTCTTCATAATCTGAAACTCACTATCGCTAAAGGGATAATGTTCTAAAATAGGGAATATCTTAATGCAGGACTGTCTCCTTAAAAATTTACTTCCCCATGTGTTTCATATAAGCACCTGTCCTGGCTTCAGCTGTAACAGTTATTTTTCTCCTTCCTATGCACTGGGGGACAGTATTCTGCTTTACTGCTTTAAGCCTTGTCCATTAACAAGTCTTGACTTCCATTTGAACGTATTAAATACCTCAAAAATTCTGTTAGAAAAAAGAAAAGAGTGTCTGAACCCAGAGGACTAATTCACCTGCTGATGACAGAGCCAGTTTTGAACAGGAACGTCTGCTTAACAACAAATGTGACATTCAATTTCTATCCTAGAGAAATGTTTACATTCCTTATAATGGACGACAAATGGAACCCATTAAAACATTTTACTGATAATTTTGTATTTCAAGATTTCAGATAATCATTTATGCACATTTAAGTTATAAAATAAAGGAAAAAAAAGTCTTGAATGAACATATAAACTCAAAATTAATCAATTTAATATGTATTACAAACATTTCACTACAATATATTTGTACACAAGCCTACAAACTACTTTACTCTTTAAGGAAGTTGTGCTTTGAGGAAAGTTTTCACTAGTTAAATTCTACCACATATCTAATTTATTATAACGGACATCAGTGACATATTTGTCGCTGCCTATTACAGGAAGGATGCCATTTGACTGAGCACTGTTCCACAAATATTAAGAGACAACCACAGCCCCAAAGCACTTACTATCCATTTTGATGCAAAAACCGAGCGTGGTGGAAATAGACAAGGGACAAAGTAGCTGCGTTAGAAACAAGTGATTTTCCAGCTACATGAGACAGTTAAAAACTATATAAAGGTTCCTGTCCCTAGAAATATAATTCTCTGTGCTCATCATATTTGCAGTAACTAAATTGCCTAACCAAAGTAATTCTCCCTGCACAAAAAAGCTGACACAGAAGAGTTATAAGTCTGCCACTGGCTTTGAATCAACTAAACTGTCCTGCTGTTCAACAATAAAGGCTCATAGGTTTTTTTATGCTGTCGTCCCACACTCAAGACCCTGATGCTGAAATTACATTAAATGGCTTCACACCACAGGGTCATTATAGCATACAGGTATTGATAATGAAAACCAAGCATATAAAGATGGTGGTTAATTGATTAACATAAGTAAGTTAGTAAAAGGTACAGCTGTACACCAAACATAGAAAAGGAGCAGAGATAGCTGAGAGAATAAAGATCTACGGGATGGATAGATAGGACCAGTACACTGATTACAGCACAGGTACAGAAGATCATGTATGAGGGCACTTGTGAAGAGTTTTGGAAGGCTGAAAGCTTGAATGCAGTGCACTGAAAAGAGGAAAAAAACAGTGGAAAATGTTGAAGAGTGAAGCCAGCAAAAATAAAAGCAGCCAAGATTATACTAGCAGCTGGCTCACTTTAAACCATAGAATCACAGAATGCTTCAGGTTGGAAAGGACCTTAAGATCATCTGGTTCCAACCCCACTGCCATGGGCAGGGATGCCTCACACTAGACTTATGACACCCAAGGCTCTGTCCGATCTGGCCTTGAATGCTGCCAGTGATGGAGCATTCACAATTTCCCTGGGCAACCCTTTCCAGTGCCTCACCACCCTCACAGTAGAGAATTTCTCCCTTATAACCAATCTAAACTTCCCCTGTTTAAGTTTAAAACCATTACACCTTGTCCTATTACTACAGTTCCTGTTGAAATGAGTGGGTTTGTATGCAACAAGAGGTATCTAAGAATACTTTTTAAATTTTATTCTGCAGTTGATACTTTTCTCTAGGATGAAATTTAAAAATAAAATGTTTGCAAGGACTTGCATTGACTTTCAGGGGATAAAAATACAAAATTCAATTCCCCAAATCCTCCTAATCTCCATACACACATATCTATGTTGTTTTAATTACCTACATTGCCAAAACCTTTATGTCCTCACTTGAACTGGAGATCATTACCTGGCCAGGCTATGAATCACCATACCAGGACATGTAACATTGGTTGGGACAACCAAAAATCAGTATGTTCCTAAGACCATTAGGTTCCCTTGCACTTTCTCATCACTTGTATCAATGATACAATGCATATTTCCCTCCCTCCCTGCTCTAAAATATAGAAAAGTTTCAACAACTCAGCTGAATTATCAAATATAAAAATTACTCATTTTTTACAAAGTATTTTTTACATGTTATGTATTTTTATGCATATATACACTGTAGTTTTTACAGCATGAGGGGAACTATTTTTCTGTTTATTGATTGTAATTTTTTGTAACCTTAACATTCTTAGGATAAAGAAATAATAAAGGGGGGAGGGGAGGGAGGCACTGGAGTGATATTTTAATCCTGTTTCTACAAAAATGGTCTCTGCCATCAGGGCTGAATACCTACATTAAAGCAATTAATATGATGCAAATGAAAAAAGAACCATATGTGGAAACAGATAAATAGTTCCTATCTGCTTTTAAAATATATCAGAGGAAGCATACCTGTATACGCTGTGGTAAAGAGAGGCCTGAATCTGCAGGGACAATCTGTATTCGTTGTGGTGTCCCATCCATTAGTGTTTGCGAAACTGCTTCCTGGGAATGGGCAATCTAGAAAGAAGAAACAAATAGAACGGATTGACAACATACACACTGCCTTAAGGATGGATACACTACTCTAATGGCTGAAGCCTTCAGGCTCCACCAACTTCTGATTACTCTGCACAAGGCTAAGGAAACTCTGATGCTCTTACTGCATAAAGTAAGCAAATGATCATAATCTAATTTAACAGCTTAATGTTGCTAGTTTGAAAATTCTGTTTATTTCACTGTTTAAACCCATTTGAAATACCTTGCAACTTGAAATTTAGAAACATGCTAAGTAAAACAATTCACTGTTGACAAGTCCATGTAAGTCAATCAGATTGAATATTTATTACTGTTGATGTTTATGGGACAGAACACCTTTCATCACAGCTCTGCCACAATTAAATACTTTTACCTTAATGGCTTATTCAAAGTGATAAAAGAATTTCTGATGCGGAAACACAGCAATTGGCCTTTTCTGTTCTGCTTTTCTGTTAAACAGAAAAGTAAAACCAGAGCAACACAATTCTATATGGGGGAACTATGAAGAAAGTTATGAGAACTTTAATGAAATTCATTAAATTGGCAAGCTGTGTATCTTAAACCAAACTGAAATCTCTGTATGAGCTCTCTCAGACACTATTTGTGGAAGTGTTTCAACTACTATATTTCAAAAACTCTTTACATGCTATAGCCAGAGGTATAATGGGGTATAATTACATTATTTGCCAATAGAAGTTAGGAAATACAGCTGCTGTTTGCAGAGGCTTGATTAGAAAGACCAAACTTTCTGTATTACAAAGGGAGTTTATCTTCATCGGCCTTACAGATACCTTCAAACTGGAATTTTTGTCTAAATTCCTGAGTAACTTCCTCAGGTTTTTTGCAGTTCAAAAACCTGGAACGTCCCACAATTTTGTATTAATAATAATTTCCAATATTTACACAATCATAAAAACGCTCCTTTGCACCTGTCCATCTGTTGCCCTTCAAATTACTATAGAGAAATAAACTATCTCTCTGTATCATCGTAAGGGTACCATTCCATAACCGGTTGAGAGCTTTTCTGCTCCTTCTGGATCAGCTACCTGATTTTGCAACCATATCACCACGTAAAGGCTAGTACCAGCAAAAAAATGTAGGCAAGAAAGGAGGTGCATGTGGAGGCGCATGCAAGTGGAGGTGAGTATGTGTCGTGGTTTAAGGCCCTCATGCAGTTTCACTCACTCCCCCCTCTTTCTTCCCCCAGTCCTGGGGGGATGGGGAGGAGAATCAAAAGAAGGCGACTCCCACAGGTTGGGATATGAATGGTTTAGTAACTAAAGTATAACACAAAACCACTACTGTTACCACCAATAATAATAATGACAAGAGAAATACAAGAGAAAAGAATACACTCGCTCACCACTATACCCAGCCGGACCACGCAGTGCATCCCCACCCTTCCGGGTCTCTACTCTTCGTTTTTACATCCTGGGCATGATGTGCTGTGGGGTATGGAATACCCCTCGGGTCAGTTTGGGTCAGGTGCCCTGTTTCTGCTTCCTCCCAGCTTACCCTCTGCCCTGTCACAGCATGAGACTCAGAAAGTCCTCGGTCAGATCAAAACATTCTAAACTGTAACTATGAACACTGGTGTTATCAGTGCTGTTCCCAGGCCAAAAGCAGAAAACACAGTATTGCACCAGTTACTACAAAGGAGAAAAATGACTGCTGCTGCTGAACCCAGGACAGTATGACAAGATGAAAGAGCGGTGGGTAAGACTTCCCCTTGCAGGAGAAATACAAACTCACATCAGTCTAAACTGATTTTGAAATTTCATCCCAAAAAGGCATTACTTGTGGTACCAGTCTTACCTCTTACAACCTATTTGCTCCTATCCCTTCAGCTTGGTTAGGTAAAACTGGTTGTTAGTCATTCAGTCATCTGGAACAGGACACTGATGCAGGTTAAAAAGGAGCCCAGTGAACAGACAGACAGACAGAGGCAATTCTTAGCTTAGCTGAAACTTTCAATCCCGATCTCCACAATGCTCAGAAGTAGATGCACCAAAGTAAAGGAGAGAGCGGGATTAAGCTGCTGCAGAGATCACTCAAGCTGCCAGCACCATCAAAAGCAATGCTTGTCAAACTACTGCCCAAGCCATTTTCAAACACTGCTTTCTAAAAATACCTGATTTTTCATGAACATGAATACTTTCCACATTCAAACAATTCATCCACTTCTTTGCTTAAGTAAAGGATAAAGATTTGTTCATTATACAGCAAAATTTACAGTTTGGAAGATACTTTCAAGCATTAAAACTGTGCATCAGCCTTTCAAATGACATGTACACGTGGTGATTTATAAGCAATTGGAATTTTTGTGTGAATTTAACTTTCCTTTGCAAAATAAGCTACATATTGCAGGACTGTTTTGAGTTTGCCCCCTTAAAATGTCATTATCCACACACTGTGTAAGGTAAAACTGCTCTTCAATGCCACAAAGCATCAGCCTGATAGTTTTACTCCTATATAGGATAACAGAATTCAGGGAATTTCTTATTGCAGTTGAAAAAAATACTGATAAGAGCCACAATATTTGTTAAAAATCATATTTTGCATGTGTATTACAGACTCTTTATTTCAACAAATGTGTATTTCAACAAATGCATGGCCTCTGCCTGTTACCAGCAGATCCTGCAGAAACAAACCACTGGTTTTGGATACTTAAGGTACCCAATGACAGTTTAAAGAAAGAAGAGTGCTGCGGGCTCTTTGCAGGCAACTTCCCTGCCTGAATCAAGGAATGTGATCTTGATACAGAAATACGAATTATATCACACTCGGCAAAAGACAATTAGCAGTTGGCAGAATCATAAACACTGCGCAACACTCCATATAATAGGCAAGGCTATAAATTCTTTCTTAAGTTTTGCTTTCATGCCATAAAGCCCTAAGTTAACAAAAATAAATGTTTATGACCATCATCATAAAATCATTTGTGATAAGTTTGTGTTTTAAAATGTTTCACAAACAATAATTAATATTGGGAAGAAACCAAGACCTATGTCAAAGAACATTTATGACCATTATGTCAACGAGACACAGAAGCACCTTCCATTCTCCTCAGAATGGGAACACTTCTCTTCTTCCTTTCATGCTCTGCTCACATAAATTTTTCCTGTAAATTCAATTAAAACCCTTTCAACATTCAAGAGAATTACAAGCGCTAGCAAAAACACTGCTGAAGTTCCACAGGCCTTAAACTACCATTTTTAATACTTACATCAAAAAGGCACACCACCAAGCAATTACAGCCAGTAAGTCACAGATAGGTAGGAATGTAAGTTGTTACATGAAGGTCCCCCACTTTCCTTGCTGACTCCACTTTTCAGGCAGTGCACGCATGCATGGCATGCACCTTTGACAGTAATTCTGGTTTACAGAGTCCTACTACCTGGGTGATGCTTTTCAGTCCTTCTAAGCAAGAGCCAGGTTGGGCTGCACCTTGTTCTGGATAAGGGAACTGACACCAACCAGGAGGGAGAAGATTTTCTTCCACTATCCTGTAATTCTTTTTCTCCCCCCCCCTTCCCCCCCCAGTTTTGACACACAAAAGCTTACAACAGCAAGACTAGCAGAACATGAGAGTAAGTGGCTAAGTGAAGACTGGGGAATGCTTAAACTGCCTGCACTGCTGCAAAATAAGATGCGATGGTCTCAGGCTCAGCAAAATCTTGCTATAGGACGAATCCTAATCTACACTGCTGACAGAACAATATCCATGAAAACTATAAGGCTGAAGTTTCCACATGAACAGAAACAGCTAACAGCTCTCAGTAGTGTTGCATCTCCACCCCCTCAATCTATTCCCCTGGCTACCAACAATATCTTTTCTCAATGGCTTTGGTATTCCTTAGAGCCTTCTCAGACCCTACTCAATGCACTAACCCAGGAGAAAACCTTCCATTTATTTTGGCCAGGTTAGCTTGCTCTTGGTGTGGAAATGAAATAAGGAAAGAAACAGGAGAAAGACCTTTCCTCTGCACGGCACAAAGATACTTAAGTCAGCTCAGTATCTCATGGAATCACGTTATGAAATTGAGAAACAACCCTTCCAGAGAATAAACACCATCATTACACCATCCTCTTTTTTGAGTGGAATGTACACTTTAGCTGGTTTTGACTAGCCTGTTATTTAAAATAAATAAATCAGGAAATACAGCCCTATTTAGACCTCTATAAGAAATTACATTACCAAAACAAAACTGCATTAGACATGCCATTCTCACCTACAAAGAGGACAAATGAGAGAAAAAAAAAACAACCAGACATCATATAAATCACTTATATCCTCTCATACAGCTTTAGCAAAACTCAGATGCTACAGCAATAAAATCTGTAAGAACTTACACAGAACAGAATTAACCATACTTCCCCTTCCACACCTTGCTACTTGAAAGCAAGACAGAGAAGAACCAAAATTACTTGAGGAGTATGACGATGTCTAGACAAGAAGCCAACATGAGACATTTCAAGCTAAAAGAAAAAAGTACTTTTTATTTAAGATAAATGTCACTGCTTCTATCGAATTTAAAGCAGTTCTAATTTTAAATAGGCAATGCTATGATGAAACCTTCTAGACAAGTATGCATGTTCTTGTCTTATACTTACTTAAACTTGTTGGAGATGTCTCCGCCCATGGCAGGGGAACAGGAACTAGATGATCTTAAGGTCCTTTCCAACCCTACCTATTCTATGACTCTTTATGATTCTATTTGTGCATCTCAAATTTCTCTGGCTGCAGCATACAGGCTACAGAAAATGAAAACTAGAAGTTAGCAGAAACAACAGTTCAATCTTCTTTTTGACTTATAACAACAAATACAGTGAAGAGCATGGCAAACCTTTACTAGGGAAAACAAAAATGACAACTGAAGCAATTGCTTAACTGGAAAGTAAAAGCTAGGTACTGACAACTCTCTTGATTGTGCATTTTGCAATTGAAAGTGAGCAAAGCAATTATGCAACCAGACAGCTCTCTGCAGGCCCTAAAAACAGAGCTGAAGAGCTATTCACTTCCTGGAAACACTGCCAGATTTTCCTTAGCTCTATTTCTGTGGGGCAGACTTTGGCAAAAAAAGAATTTGCAGCATAACTTTAAAAACTGGACATAATAGGGTTTTTTCAGTCTTCCTTGGTAGAGACTCTGGAAGCTTTGGGTGTACTAAAGATTATTTCCTCTTGTGATTCTGGCTCTTACAATTTGCATTTTCTGCATATATAACTACTTTAAGTAGTCTGAACATTTTATTATTCAACACCTCTTAAACAGGACTTAAAAATTTATGTACCTCTCCCATTTGCGGTTCAATAATTTGATGGGCCAGCTCCTCTATGGTTGCCATGATCTTTAATCACCAGAATTTCCTGTCAAAGAAAGGAAATAAGTTGCTTAACATCTATATCCTCAAAAGTAAAACTATCTAAGGGAAAATATAGTTCACATAAGGAAAGCATGTTCATAGTTATCTGAAAATGACATCCCTGTAGAATTTAAAGTTTGATTATATTACAGAAGTAATAATGCATTTGCTATCTTTAAACTGTATCTTTTTACTCAACTCACACAGAGACTTCCTGTTTTTCCTTCTCTGCTTTTCCAAGGAGCAACAAACTAATAAACTCCCTGAGAACAGAAGTGTATTACTGACCATGACATCAGCAGGTACCTAATTAACATCTCAGAAATGAGAACAAAGCCAGTTTTGTTAATGCAAATCAAGAGGGGGAAACCTAACTCCTGAACTCATACTGGCTTTTTAGTAGCAACAGGAGTGCTTGAAGGTCAATTCTGTAATTAATATGAAGCACAAATTGGAAGGCAAGAAAATACCACGTTTAAAAAAAGAAGCTCTTTTGGTATCAACGCTGTAGTTACAGCGTTAAGAAGAATTTTGCAAGATCTAAGAGACATCACCACATTTGCAGTATGAAGTACTCAGCTGTATACCTTGTTTGTTTGGGTATGAATTTACAAATACTCACTAGGCAGTACTTAAAAGGAACATCTACAAATTATGAAGCACCATGCTTTATTTTCCTGACAAAAGCGGTATTAAAAACAGTGTAGTACCTACTTCTTATAACAACAAATCCAGTACACTCTTACATGAAAGGATTTATGTAGTAATGTGTTTTGTTTCAAACATACAAAGTAATTGGGTTATATACAGCCTCCTCATTACAGACAACATTATAAAGATGTTTAATACCAACTCATATATTCCTGTCATTAACGTAAGAATAAATGGTGTCAGTATAAAGAATTTTTTACATGGGATGAAATGTTTATTTATTTATTTAGTAAAGAAAAATGGTTCTGTGTAAACATACAAAAAGTCAGAATGTTAATGAAAGTAGTTATATATGTAGAAAATCTGTATGTATAGCTAGTTGGCTTTCACTCTAACTTTGCTAGTGTTCCAAGGAACTATCAGCTACCCCAGTTATCTCTTACATGTTAACTCTGCTCTGACAATTAGAAAGAGATCTTTCTCTGGACCAGGACAAGGACTGGATGCCTTGGAAGTATACATACAAGTGTATTAAAACCTGACTGATGCCTGGAAGGGAAGACTACACAAATACTTGGGCACTGCAGATCGTTCTTAATCACCCACCAGTAACCTGTATTGTTATTTAAATTAAGACAGAAGATGACAAGCACACACATTGAGCATAGGAGACTGAAGCTTAGCTGAAAATCATTAACCCAGTTCTGAATGCAGTGATGTCGTGGTTTAAGGCTCTCAAACTCACTCTCTCACTCACTTCCCCCTCTTTCTTCCCCAGTCCTGGGGAGATGGGAAGGAGAATCAAAGGAATTCAGCTCCCACAGGCTGAGATAAGAACAGTTTAGTAACTAAAGTATAACACAAATCGCTACTGCTGCCACCAATAATAATACAAGAGAAAATACAAGGAAAAGAGAATAAAACGGATCTTCACCTGATCCCTATCCATGCCATGTAGTGCCCCCCCATCACTTGATACCAAGTCCCGAACACGCTGTGCACACCCCCTGCACCACCACCCTTCCGAGTCTCTTCTCTCCGTCTCTACATCCCGGACATGACGTGCTGTGGTATGGAATATCTCTTTGGTCAGTTTGGGTCAGGTGCCCTGTCTCTGCTTCTGCC
>JASSUY010011630.1:0-12254 GCA_032466535.1 Forpus xanthops | reverse complement strand
CTCTGTATGGGATAACCTTGGTCTGACAGCCTGGCTTTGAGCTGGAGGAGGAGGTTTGGCGTGGAGCAGATGCTCAGCTGCAGGGATGCTGTGGGATCATTAGAAACCCTCATTGCACCATCTCAGCTCTTGTCCAAAGCCCCTCTCCAGCTTTCCTCCTGGATCTGCTCTAAGGTCTCCCCTTCAGGAGCCTTCTCTTCTCCTGCCTGGCTCCAAGCAGAGCTGTGGGCCAACGCAGCTCAGCTCAGGGGGTTCACAGAGAGGATCTCACGTCTTTGCCAGTTTTACTCCTTCTCTGTAGGATATTATGCAGCACACTGAATAACGATACCCCTCTCTGTACGGACCGTGCCAGGTGTTGAGCATGCTCTGCTGTAGGGGATGACCAGATGCGATGTGTACTACAGAAACTGATGCCTTGTGTCCTTGGTGGGGATTTCCTATCTTAGCACCACCTCTCGTGTGCTTGGGAAATGTTCCCTGCTTCAAACAGCTCCAAACCACAGGACAGGAGTTCAAATGATGAATGAAGCACGAAATACGGCTTACTAAAAGCCTGTTCCCCAGGGGGGACCTGCCTGCAGACATGGTATTTGAGCCTATGGAGCAACATCTGCCAACAGAAGCCTGGGGGAAGGTGATCCCAAACCAGTACGGTTCTACTTTGGGGTTTTGTACACCATAAATACCTTCCCAATAGTTCTTTTCCTCTGTCTTTGCTATGTTTGGACAGGAGTGAAGATGGAGGAGCAGGCTGATTACTGACTACTAAAGAGCTTTAGGACCTCGTTGTCTCATTTGCACGGAACAGCAGGAGGAAAACATGAAAGCAAGGAAAAGGCAGGAGCCAGAAGGGTTCCAGTGTCTGTCCTGCTCCAAGGACAGAACCCAACCTTTCCGAGGGGAAGCTATTGCAAACTGAAGGTCTGGAGATGCTGCAGAGACTCCTCATGCATTGTAGGCAAAGCCAGAGTGAAAGCCTCAAGAGTTCCATGGAACAGAGTCAAACAGATGCTGTTTGATATATTATCTATGTTATCTATAGCTGCTATTATCTATATTATCCATATTGCTATATTATCTATAGTTTCTGAGTAAAAAATCAATCAAAAGAAAGGTTTTCCATCTGCACACATGTTCTGCCCAGGGCCATGGAGCTGCTCACCCCGAGGATCGCACACAGAGCACTACACACTGATTTGCTTGTTTCCCACCCATTTATTCCCATGGGGTATTCAAAGGCAGCTCTTTCCTGCTTTCAGTCTGATCCATAGATCAGCAATCCCAACATCCCAAAATCCAGTGAGCTGGGAATGGTGCTGGCCACTCACATGGAAAAGGGATTGACCAAAGGGTAGTTGCTTAGAGATCATAGAACCATAGGATGGTTTGGGATGAAGGGACTTTAAGGCTCCTCCAGCTCCAACCCTGCCATGGGCAGGGACATCTCCCACTGGAGCAGCTTGCTCCAAGCCCCTGTGTCCAACACTGCAGGGATGGGGCAGCCACAGCTTCTCTGGGCATCCTGTGCCAGCGCCTCAGCACTTACAGGGAAGAGCATCTTAGGATCCCATCTGATCTAAACACTGCTACAATGAACAGGGAACTGAAAGCAGAGCATAGGAGAAGTTCCAAACTCCCTTTGCCAGCAAAAGAGAGGCAGAGAGCTATAAACACCCAGGAGGAAACGCTGTGGGTCACATTATGGGTCAATGGTGGAACGAAGAGCAAGCACTGGAGCAAACCCCAACCCAGTGAGAGCACTGGGGGGGCAGCTGGAACAGGGAAGGGAAGAACCACTGATAGCTTGGGCAGCATGGAGGGTTAATTCATGTCATCTAACATTAACAGACTGCAGAAAGTCCATGTTATTACCCAGGGATGTTGCCACTTCCCTGTGCCAGGTTTATTCACACCCTTTGGAAGAAGCTTCTCCTGCTCCCCCAGGAGCAGTTCCAGGCTGGGACACTCAGAAACAGCAAGGAAGCCCAGTGAGAAAGGAGGTTATGTTATGGAAGTCCACAGACATGCAGCTGGAGCCACATCTGGCCTCAGCCAAGCTGCCTGTCTGTGTTACAGTGCCTGGCCTGCAGCGAGCCCTCCCCTGCATCCCCATAGCCATCTTCTCCCAGGGCTTCTCCAGCCATACACACAATTGATCTCTCCCAGAAGATATTCCAGAGCTTTGGAAACATGTTTCAAACCAGAAATTCCCCTTTATAGAATCACAGAATCCTGGAATGGTTTGGGATGAAGGGAGCTTAAATCTCCTCCACCTCCAATCCCTGCCACAGCACGGACACCTTCCACTGGAGCAGCTCCAAGCCCGTGTGTCCAACCTGGCCTTCAACACTGCAGGGATGGGGCAGCCACAGCTTCTCTGGGCACCCTGTGCCAGCGCCTCAGCACCCTCCCAGGGAACAGCTTCTGCCTATGATCCCATCTGATTTTGTCTCTGCAGTCTTACGCTCCTGTCTCCATTTCTCTTTAAAACAAACATTTTCAAGGCCTGGGGCTAATGGCACATCCTGAGATGGGTCATGAAGCTCCAAAGCCCACATGTAGCAACATAATGGCTTGAGGCAGCAAAAATTCAAACCCTGGGATGGCTCAAGCCAGGGCACATGCATCTGCGTCTGGTTAAAGCTGAGCTATGGCTACAGCATCCCCAGGGAAGCACTGAGAGCACACTGGAACCAGGAACCACAGAGGAAGGGCGGTTGGGATCTATTTTTGACCAAACCAAGGTCTCCCGAGACCCAAAGCTGATGCAAAGGGGAGGTGACAAAGCCAGCAGCAGAGTAAGGCTGAAGGGTCTGGTGAGGAGTGCTAGGCTGAGCAAGGATGAAGCACTTCAGAGCCTGGAAATGCCAGCTAAACCAGGAGCATGGGTGGGAAAAGCAAGGGAGTGGGAAGAGTAGGAGGGGAAATGAAGATAAATGAGGATATGTTTCCAAATAACCAAATAATATGATCCTATGTGGCACTTGGGGAGTGGTGGACTCAGCTGTGTTGAGTTAATGGTTGGACTCAATGTTCTTCAAGGTCTTTTCCAACCTAAATGATTCCATACTTCCATGACTCTATAATAAACAAGTAGAAGGAGGGCTCTCGTGGCAGACAGATGCAATGATGGAGCCCACAGCAGGGAGGAGATGCTCCTTTCTAATGCTTTTCACCTTTCCAGCACCTTCTGCCTGAGCACAAGACATCAGAGACTGAGGAAGGGAAGGAGGGAGTGGAAAAGAAAGTGTAAGTCATGAATTACCTTCACTCAGCTGATAAAAGGCCTTTTGGTGCAGATCAATATGGTTGGAGCACTGGTGAGAAATCAGATCCCAATGGGGGCCTGAACAAAGGATGCTCCATTGCCCACTGGGGCTGTACCAGCAACAGCAGGTAAGCTGCACTGCACTGCCTCGAATGGGAGCTGTGCGAGGTTATCATAGACTGCTGGTAGGGTGAAATATAGATGTGCACTTCAGTAAGCTCCTGAAGCAGTTCATCTCTGTCCTGTCTGTAGCTGGGTGTCCCTGGTGCTGCTCATAACCTGCCCAAAATGTCTCTTTTTTGCCTCATTTGTCCTTATTCTTTGATTTACTCCAATATCCATACTAGAATTTTCCTTTATGGACCTGGAGCACCAAGCACAGCAGTGAAGAGCTCATAGAACCATAGAATGGTTAGGGTTGGAAAGGACATCATGATTGTCTGAAAGGACCTATGGATCATGTAAAAGGACCTTAGGATCATCTAAGCTCAGAGGTTGGACATCAAACAGCAGGACCTGAGAGCATCAAGGTCTAGAGATCCCATACATTTTAAGGTGCACTGAAGCGGTTCCACTGGAGAAAGCCCATGGCAAACCCTGTGGAAAGGTACCTGAGCACATACCCAGGTGAGACAGGAAGGAGGGAGGGAGGGATGTGTCCTTCTGACACAGTAACTGCCCAAACGCACCAGAGATGCGGCAGATCCAGGGTGAATCCCTGCATATACCTTGCAAACGCCTTGGGCATAACGTTCCCAAGACAAACCTGCTCAGGAACTGGAGCAGTAACAGGTTTTACAGCCTCTGTAGATGGAATGAAGGATCCTTGAGCAACCTGGAACCTGTGCCCTGAGGTTTCCCAGATAAACCTCTGCTCCCTCTCACTGCAGCCTGGATGCATGGCTAAGGATGGGGCAGCCTTGTCCCTGGCTCAGCAGATCCCACTGGCACAGGGTGCCCAGAGAAGCTGTGGGCTGCCCCATCCCTGCAGTGCCCAAGGTCATGTTGAACACAGGGCCTTGGAGCTGCTCCAGTGGAAGGTGTCCCTGCATGCGGCAGGGATTGGAACTGGATGAGCTTTGAGATCCCTTCCACCAATTCAGTTTGGGATTCTAAGATTCCACACTGGTCTGCAGGGGCTGGAAGCAGAGGGTGCAACAGCCCCCAGCCAGGGGGGATGTCTCCCCACAGCATCCCTGCACAGCCAACCCCATTGTCTCCATGCCCACCTGGGACAACCAAAGCCCAACAGAAGCACGGAGCATGGCCAACACATGATCCGCTGGGTCCTGTGAAGCACAGACCCTTCTTCCAGCTTCTAACCCCATAGAGTGGTTTGGGATGAAGGGACCTTAAAGCTCCTGCAGCTCCAATCCCTGCCATGGACACCTTCCACTGGAGCAGCTCCAAGCCCCTGTGTCCAACCTGGCCTTGAGCACTGCAGGGATGGGGCAGACACAGCTTCTCTGGGTACCCTGTGCCAGTGCCTCAGCACCCTCCCAGGGAACAGCTTCTGCCTAAGAGCTCATCTCAGTCTGACATCTCTGGTCCTGAATCATCCTCATCTCTAACTGTTGGAAAGCAAGGTTTCAGGGACACAACAGCTCCACCGTTGCAAGACCCAGGAGAAACCAAGAAGCCTGCTTTCCCCCCAGCTCAGATAGACAAAAGCTCAGCAGGATGCTGCAGGAGCAGTCAGAGGCAGCAGCTCAGCCCCGAACACAGGGTTTGGCCCCAGACTCTCCCCTGAGCCGCTAATGCATGAGAGGGTTACAACCACATAGCAAACAAGAGGAATGCAACCCATCCTTGGCCTGTTTGCATCCTCAGCCACAGCCTGCAGAGCTGCACAAAGGCTCTTCTCTCAGCATTAACCCTTTCCTGCTCCTTGCCATCAGTCCTCCCACAGCCAGGAGCTCCCATCAGCTTTTCATAACCAACCATAGAACCAGCTGGCTCGGAAAAGACCTTTAAGATCAAGTGCAGCCATTAAGCAGGAGCAGTGCCATGGTCCTGGCACTGCTCTGGATGGTGTCAATCGGTTCCTCTCCATGCAGTGCACTGCTGGAGAAGCCTGCGTTTGGCCAAGGTCCCCACACTGCCAGGTCAGGTCCATGCCTGCCTGACGCCCACCCTGAAGAGCCCACCAAGAGCTAGGGTGAGAAGAGGCATTGCCATAAGAGAAGAAGCAGAAGTGCAAGATAAATGAGTTGCGGCAGCCTCAGTGGCTGGGAAAGGTCCCTGCAAAGTGCGGATCGAGCAGAGCTGCCCCAGTGGCACAAAGGACTCAAATACATAAGAACGAGCAGAGAGGAAGCCCCAAAACACAAGTGCGGAAAGCGCAACGGGACAGGCGCACGGAGCACTGTGATCATTCCCGGGTTTCCTCCCCTTCAGCTTTTAACCTGCTGGAAAACTCCAGCTCCGGAGCCAGATGCTTCCAGGACTCTTGTAAAACACCACAGGGCAAAGCAGCGTGAGAAACGTCCCATCAGCTGATCCCAAATCCCGTCCTGCCGCAGCAGCTCCCTCCTAGCCCAGGCTGTTGCTGCCATACTCACAGTTCCAGGACTCTCCCGATCCCAATCCCACTGCACTGGGAGCACTTTTCCTCTGCCAGCGGCTGCTGGGGCCATTCGGTACTTTTACTTCCAGCCTGGAGGTGGGGATGGCTGTGGGGAGGTGGGGCTTAGGCTGCGGCTCCCAAAACCGAACTGCGTTCGAACCCAAACTGTTGCAGCCTCTCCCCATAGGATCTTTTGGGGGTCGCCTGAAGCTGCAGCCCCAAAGGGCAGAGCAGCCCCTGTGCTTTGCTGAGACAGAGCTTTGGAAAGTGCTTACACAGCCCAAGTCCAAACTCCATCTCTCATCCCCTCTGCAGTGATTTCCCTCTTGGTTTGCCCATTCCATCTGCTTCACTGCATTTATTCCTTTAACGTTCGAAGCTCTGGTGTTACCCTGGGATCTGTGATCAGGTTCTTTCTATAAACGTGGACTGTTTATTTCTCAGCAGCTCTCCCTGTTTCTTCCTGCACCAATCACTGAGGCGTTTCCAGATAAGAACCCGAGGAGTTAACAAATAGCCCCAGTTAAAGCTGTCAAAGGAAAACAGGGATTTTCATCCATGGGGATTCTTTTCTGGCTGCCCCATCCCTGCAGTGCTTAAGGCCAGGTTGGACACAGGGCCTTGGAGATGCTCCAGTGGAAGGTGTCCCTATCCGTGGCAGCGGTTGGAGCTGGAGGAGCTTTGAGGTCCCTTCAACCCAAACCAGACTGCGACTCTATGATGTTGCCCTGTGAGGACCAGGGCAAAGTCACATCCAAGGTATCAGGAGGAGATGGAGAGGCCTTGGGTGGGTTCCCCACTCTCTTTTCATCCCCAAAGCCACAACAGGCTCCCAGAGGGATTCTCAAAGTGGGATACTTTCAACTCATTGTCTATTGGCAGCAGAGAAAGGCACAGCCACACTTTCCTCCTGTCATTTCTTGTTAGAGTCTGAAGGGTGGGATATCCAGCCCTGGGAAACACAGCACACTGAGCAGAGGGACTCGATGTTTCCAAAGGAAGATTATCTGCTTTCCTGCTCATCCTCACAAAACAGCAATTAAACAAGAACTTCATTAGCTGGAGCAGCAGAAACACATTTCCCTGAGTAGGAGATGGCCAAACCAGCGCATTCATAGCATCACAAACATAGAATAGTTTGGGTTGGAAAGGACCTTAAGCTCATCCAGTTCCAACCCCCTGCATGGGCAGGAACACCTCCCACTAAACCACGACACCCATGGCTCTGTCCAACCCGGCCTTGAACACCACCAGTGATGGAGCATTCACAACTTCCCTGGGCAACCCATTCCAGTGCCTCAGCACCCGCACAGTAAAGAGCTTCGTCCTCATATCCAATCTAAACTTCCCCTGTTTCAGTTTGAACCCGTTACCCTTTATCCTATCACTACAATCCCTAATGAAGAGTCCCTCCTCAGTGTCCCTATGAGGTCCCCACACAACCTTCTCTTCTCCAGGCTGAACAACCCCAACTTTCTCATCCTATCTCCATATGGGAGGTGCTCCGGTCCCTGACCCTCCTCATGGCCAAAGACACTCTTTGCCCAAGTGATCCTGGGCTGTCCTCCCAGGCAGGGCTGCATCAGGCAGATAGTGCACTGCATGGAGCAGAAACTTCGTCAGCTCCCATTGGCTCTGCAGTATCTCAGGAAGGCTTTATTAGATCTAAAGAATGCATTATTAATGTTTCACAGCTACATAATTCCTTTCTATTCAGAGCACGCAAAGACCCCCAGGATGCATAAACTGTGTTTAATTTGGGGGTGGGAGCTCCTCGATAAGCAGATGATAACAGGGGAGACTCTTCATCTAGAGAGGAGGAAGAGGCAGGCATTCAAAGTGGTCCAGATGAGGGGCTCATCACCCCCTCATGCCTATAAGGCAGCATGGACACCCCTTTCAGCATCAGCACCACACTGCTGTATTGCATGAAAGAAGAGCACCATCTATTGACTCTTCTTCCTCAGCACCTCATTCCTGGGAGCCAGCATGAGTTTTGCCAGTGCACAGGTTGCTGCTCCATCCCAGACCTTGGGTGTTTGTACCCCGACAGGCAGAGGAGCATCATCTTCTTGTTGCTGGTCCAAGCTCAATGGCTCAGCACTGGGCTGCATCTCCATGGTCAGACAGGCTCCTCCTGCTGCCCCAAAAGCTGCTCGCCCATCTTATCCCTTGTAGGATGCAAACAGCTTTATGTAGCTATATACAAACTCCTGCTGCATCATGTGGGAGAGGGATGCAGGTGCAGCGCTGGCACAGAGTGCCCAGAGAAGCTGTGGCTGCCCCATCCCTGCAGTGCTCAAGGCCAGGTTGGACACAGGGCCTTGGAGCTGCTCCAGTGGAAGGTGTCCCTGCACATGGCAGGGGTTGGAGCTGGAGGAGCTTTAAGGTCTCTTCATCCCAAACCATTCCATGATCCTAAAAAGTCCCTTAGAAGGAACGCGTTTCTCCCTGCGCAGCCCCGTGGGTGCCGGCTCGGAGCCGTCTCCTGCCTGCTGCTGCCACTCTCTGACCAAGAGCTTTCCTGCAGCTCTTTCAGCTTTTAGGTCGCTGCAAGCGTTTGCCCTTCAGATATTTGCAGCCGAGACCCCCAGAGCATCCCGTGTAAGTGAAAGGGTCATTCCTATGGAAAGCTGAGCGTTAGGAACATCTCAGGAATAGAATCTGAACAAGCCACGTGCAGTGCTTCAGTTCCAATTTCATTACAGTCCATTCAGTGGTGCTCAATCCTCTGGAGGATGTGGTGGAAGGAGTAGTTCTTGGAATAATTGAAACTGGTTTGCAGCTAACAATAGGAGCACTTGCTTCCATAGGATCATAGGACAGTTTGGGCTGCGTGGGACCTTCAAAGGTCATCTAGTCCAACCTCAATTTGTGTAAAGAGATCATAAAATCTCACATGTCTGATATTATACATGTCTACATGTGAATAAACTGGGTCTCCCAGCCTGGAAGATGCCATGTGCATGAGCTCATATCTGCCCAGGCTCTGCTGGTTATTCCAGCTCTGCTCTTGGTCCAAGAGTTAAGCTGGGTTTGCAAAGGAACAGCTCTTTGACCCGCATGGGAAATGGGACCCATTGCCACATGTGGGGCTAAAACTGATGCTTCTCTGCATGTGGGGTTAGGAAGAAAACCCGTCTGGATTAGGGCTGGGATTTCCCATCTGAGCTCTGCTGACATCGTACAGGGAGCTAGCCAAAATCCAAGGGCAAATGCCTGGAGTTCTGCAGAGATGGGATCTGAAGTGGGTCACCAACAACAAACAGACACTTCTTATGCATTGGGGGCTGCTTTGGAATCCTCGCTTTGCCTTTTAATGCTTGTAGGAGCTGTGCTGAGATCTGTCAGCAATGCAGACGTCGATGCAGGGTGGGTTCAGAAAAGGAATGCCAAGGACAAAACCAGAGGCTGAACTCACGGTTCCATTTCCTGTCCCTGAACCAAGGGACTTTCCTTCCTGTCCTGGAGAAAGAGGAATCCTGTGCGCTGTGCACATGCAGTGGGAAGCGTCCTCATCGTCCTGCTGCTCAACTTCACCCCAAAACTCTTCTGGAGCACCTAAGAGGGATAGATGCAACTGAAACATCAATCCTTATGGGTGGGCAGCGCTATAGAGAGCAAATTGCAGCAGAGTTGGGCTCCAATATCTGCAGCAAGAGCTGGGAAAGGCCAGAGAGAGCTCCTGCTCTGGGTGAGGCAGAGGAAAGCAAGAGAAAAGGGAAAAGTCCAACTTCCCCATTGAGTTGTTGCCAGCCAGCTCCCATGGGCATGGCTATTCTGGGGGAGCATCGCCTGAGGTGTGATGCCTCCAGCCTCGGAAAAAACCCTCTCCGAATAGAAGAATGGGGGTGGTTGTTTTAGGAATAACACAGAAGGAATAATGCCTCCTGAAGGATGTGCTTTGACTTGAAAACCTTCCAGAGGGAATTAACACCGCGCTCAGCGCTGCCTGAGCTCAGCGCATTGATGGTGCCGCGTAATGGCACAAGATGCATTTCTGGGTGAGTTTAGAGTCTGTTGATGCACTTCACTCCTCGGGGATGCAGTGTCAGACACTGAGTTATGGGCAGAGTCCATCACATTGCTTGGAAATCAGTTTTAAAAGAGAAACCAGCTTGCAAGTCATGTTCCTTTGCAGGCCGGTCCAGATCTCCATCCCTCGTTGCACTAGGTGTTAATTACAAGACTTAATGGCTTGATATAAGAGCATATGGCTAAAATATGAGTATATAAACCACAGGAGTGCTCTGAAACATCTGGTTTTCTATTTCCCCTCCTTTTTTCTTTATGAAGCACAGCAGACACGTGGGACCATTGTGGAAAACGAGGTTTTTCCTTGGTTGGGGAAGTCAACTTAAACCTGTCACCCTTTCAACATGGCTTTAAACTGCAGAAGGTACTTTGCAACACCATCATTGTCCACACAGTCTTTCAGTCAAATTAATGACATTTGTGATGGCAGCAGAATTATTTAATCAGACAATAATAGAGAATCATGGAATGGTTTGGGATGAAGGGACCTTAAAGCTCATGCAGTTCCAACCCCCTGCCACAGGCAAGGACACCTTCCGCTAGAGCAGGTTGTTCGAAGCCCCATACAACTTAATTGAATGTAATGTATGGAAAACAGCCCCCTGACCATGTCCAATGTGAGCAGCTTAACCCACACCTAATGAGGAGATGCAAGGTCCAGCTATCTCCTGCCATTCTCTAAAGCATCTCTATCCGTGTAGGCTTCCAATTAGACTTAATTGCTTCTAATGCCCTAATTGATGATAGCAATGCCACAAGGAGGGGCAGAGCCTCTCATCAGAAGGATCCTAGGATGAGAAGCAATTAGTCCCTAAGCCAGACTCCGCACCCTGTTCACTGCAGGCACCACTGGGTGCTGAATAATTCAGTGAGTTCCTGCTTCTTGGAAGCATCTGTGATTTGCAGTTGTTATTGGAGTGAAGCTTTAGATTAATTTATAGGCAGGAATCCTGAGAAGAGCTGTGCTGTTATCAGCTCAATTCTAATTACAACGCACTTCGTGTTTACTACAGGAGGCCAAATAAATTGCTCGGTGCATAAATGTTGTTGCAGGCCTGACAAAGCACTGAATTCCCCCCATTTTCACCACTTTTTCTCTGCTTCGGAAGGTGTTTGCTATCACCTATCAAGTGAAACATAATCCCACTGAGCCCAAACACAGTCAGATCTAAAGGGATGAAGAGCTGCAGTTGGCTTCTAGAATGGAAGAATCTTGGGAAGGAAAACCAGGCTCTATGGCCCAGCAATGAGGCTCATCCTGGTTGGGCTAAGGTCATGTAAAAAGTCATTTTGCTGCTATAGAAGTCCATCTGGGAGTATTTCAGGTCAAAATCGGGGAATCAGCGAATCAAATATGTTGGGAAAGACATATAAGGTCATCAAGTCCACACTCTGTATGACTAGGAGGTACCATAGTTCCTGTAAATGCAGACCATGGAAGGAATGAGACATGAAAACCCTCATGGAAAGACAAGGACTTGGGCATTTTGCTCTCTGTGATGCCATCAGCTGCGTATCACTGAAACTGGAGAGTGATGCTGCAAGGATGAAGGAACAGGGAAGGGCAGATGGACTCCAGCACTCTTCAAGCTGGATCTCCCCATAGAAGCAAACACTGCAGGTTAAGGGTGGTTATGATTTCTTACCATGTCCTCACCAGGACAACCAAGTAGCAAGGAAAAACATCCTGGAATTGCTCTGCCCTGGCACAGACCTTGTTGGGAAGAAGGAGATCAATGAAGACGCAAGAGGGATGCATGATGAGCAGCTCTTTACATAGAGACTTCACCCATATGGCTTTCACCCACAAACCCTGAATGAAGAGCAGAGGAAACAAACAGGGAGAGCAGGACACAGATGAGGACATACACCCATGCAGAAGATGGTTAGTCCTAACAAGGGTAGAAAAGATGATCATGGGTCAGTCCACACAACATCCCAGATATATCTTAATGCAAGGATGCATTTTAATGCATCATGCTTCACCTAGAAAGGTTGGACTGGATGATCTTTCAGAGCCTTCCAACCTGGGATCCTAGGATTCTACGATCCATATTGACTTTCACATCAATGTTCATTTAAGGCAAACTACAGCTTTGAGCAAAGTAGACATGTGCAGCAGAGAGGAATGGACAGAGCAGAAATGATGGAAGAGGGATTTTGGGCATGCTTGGATAATCAAACATGGAATGGGTTGGGAAGTAAAGGACCTTAAAGCTCATCCAGTTCCACCCCCTGCTACAGGCAGGGACACCTTCCACTGCAGCAGGGTGCTCCAAGACTCTGTGTCCAACCTGGCCTTGAACACTGCAGCAATGGGGCAGCCACAGCTTCTCTGGGCACCCTGTGCCAGCGCCTCAGCACCCTCACACAGAACAGCTT
>JASSUY010011628.1:3453-14395 GCA_032466535.1 Forpus xanthops | reverse complement strand
AAGGGAATACAACCGCTTACCACCTGCCAACCAATACCCAGCCCAAAACAAGCAGTGATCTAGCCCTTCTGGGTAACTGCCCCCAGTTTATATAGTGGACATGATGTGCTGTGGTATGGAATACCTCTTTGGCTAGTTTGGGTCAGGTGTCCTCTCTCTGCTTTATCTCAGCTTCCCCTTCTCTCTGGCAGAGCATGAGGCTCAGAAAGTCCTTGGCCAGACCAAAACATTACTGAGCAACAACTAAAAACATTGGTGTTATCAGCGCTCTTCCCAGGCTGAAAGTAAAAAAGTACAGCACTGCACCAGCTACTAAGAAGTAGAAAAATGACTGCTACTGCTGAACCCATAACATATCCCCTTTTAGCTTTGGTTGCTCAGTTTCTACAAATACTGTGCCATTTTTTCCCCCTAATTTTAATAGCTACATATTATCACAGAGAAACTCTCTTCTATATGTTAGCTATTTTTCTAGCAGCAACCACTAAATGCCCATTGCAACAAAAACCACAGTGATTTCTTCAGTTTTTCATGATAAGACTCTTTATGGTGGCTTATAAAATACCTTGTTTCTTACTGGAGCAAAAAGTATTTTAGATAATTTGCATCTCTTCCTTTCCAGTGCCCCCATTGTTTCTTACAGAGAAAATGGGTATCTGGAAGATGCATATGACTGCCTTGATTTAGCCTTTTCTAGAAGATATGAATAACATCTAGGCTATATTGCATGAACTGTCAAGCATGTATGATGCCCCATAGGATGATAACAGAAATCTGCAGCTTTGTAACCTTCTCTCCTCTTATTTTTCTTATCCACACACACAGACAATGCATTCTTCCTCGGGATACATTAAAGAAAACCCTACTTTACTACTCTTGAGCAGTTGTTCTGGTAGATTATAACCTCTGTTATCAGAGGTTATAATCAATAGTTTCAATTCTTTTAGAACAAAGATAAAACATATACATACTTTTTTTCAGTGAGCTGTAGTGCTAAAATAATGGAAGATAGAAAATGGTAAAATCAGCTCAGGAGAAGATGTTTAAGTCAACTCAGAGTAAAACCATGCAATTTTAAAAGCAATTAAGTTATATTCAACCAAACAGCTATCTGAAGATATGCAGTCTTCTAGATTTAGAAAAATAGAAGCAATCTTTGGCTATTTTAGAGTAAAGCACATAAAAAAAAGAAAAGAGGTTAGTTCTTGGAAAAAGTTTTCTTTAACATCAATAACACCAGGTTGGTGGCTGTAAACTTAGAATCATAGAATCATAGAATAGTTAGGGTTGGAAAGGATCTTAAGATCATCTAGTTCCAGCCCCCCTGCCATGGGTGGAGGTAACTCCCACTAAACCATGCCATACAAGGCTCTGTCCGCCACCAGGGATGGAGCATTCACAACTTCCCTGGGCAATCCATTCCAGTTCCTTCAGCACTAAATGAAAGAATCACACTACAGTTTCTGATTCCTCCAGTTAGACTGAGAGATGAGAGTGAGCTGATCGGTCAGATCACAACCGAGCTAGAATACACAGCATCTCATTTCCAGCCCACTACAAGCCCTGAAGTGTGCTATAGAGGCCAGTAACAGTGAGGCTCACACTCTAATAAAGATGTTGAAAGAGCAATGAGGGATCTTCCTCACTGAGTGATATCTCAGTACCTTTGTCATTGTAATTAAGTATCATTATGGGGAAAATACTTTTATACAAGGATACCAAGCACACCAATCTTTGAATAGTAAAATTATCAACTAAAGATAGACTGGACTGGCAAGTTTCCCCATCTTGTTCCTCAGCAGAATTGTGGGCTCCCAAGAGTTTAAACAAACTGCAGCACGGAGTTGCAAAAATCTCTTGGAAGGGAGGCAAATAATACTAATTTTGAACAGGCAGTGAGTTCACCCACTTTAAAAGTTCCAGGACAAAAAAGAGAGAAAATCATCAGTATGATGATTTGATATGACAGCATGATTTAAGTCGAATTTGTTAACAAAAGAAATTTTTGAACCCGGCATGGTTGTAAACATGCTTAATTATTACTCACATGATGAAAGATAACAGCTAATTATTGTAATAGTCTAAAAATACTTTGGAAAATTACCTATATTATGTGTTTGTGAATATGTTTGTAGCAATATAGATATATATTTTTTTGTCTTTGATGAACCAGAAAGTCTTGACATAACAAAGACAGTGTTACTTCATTACTGATCTACAATGTATTTCTCATGTCTTAAAGAGGATGGTACTCATGAGAGTCTAGCTATTTCCTTGCTATACAGAAAATCTTTTTTAGACAGCAGACAAACCACCTTATACATGGAGTCAAGAACTTCCTGCTTGACAAATAGTATAGTAATAGTCAAATCCAAATTAAAAAAAAACAACAAAAATTATTACTACAGTCTATTTGCAATGGGATATTCTTACAGTTAGTAATACAGTTATGGCTGAGGTCCATAAATATCTGAGAATCTTCTATGGATGTTACAGTGAGTTGTCCACATATTTTGTTCTTTCCTAGGAAGACTACGCTGTTGCTGGGTGTTTCTTCTCCCTTGGTCTTGGATCTGCTTAGATATATTTTTATGTTTGATAGCATAGTGTGATCACATGCTGTTTCTTCACTGATTCATAGGTAAATTTTTACTATCTTCACCCTTTAGTTATTATTTTCAGACACACAATAGCCTCCCTCAATTGTGATTCCCATAGAGACCTGTTGTCTGCTATTCAATTACTGCATAGGTTTAATAGATTTTATCATGGTATTCATAGGGCTAAGCTAAAACAATATGAACGGTAACAGCTGGTCACTAGACAGATACTAAATTAGAGCAGGCCAAGGCAAGTCCAGGCAAGTACAGCGACCCCATACCCACAAGGGACCTATCATGTCAATTGACCTTTTATTAATGGTTTTGGCTGGGATAGAATTAAATTTTCTTTTTAGTGGCTGGTACAGTGCTGTGTTTTGGTTTTAGTATGAGAATAATACTGACAACACATGGATGTTTTAGTTATTGCTAAAGAGTGCTTACACTAAGTCAGAAGCTTTTCAGATTCCCACATCACCCCACCACCAGCAAGTTGGCTGTGGGGGCACAAGAATCTGGGAGCCAGAACAGCTGACCCCAGCTGATCAAGGGGATATTCTATACTGTATGGCATCATGCTCAGTATATAAATTAGGGGGAAAGCTGGCTGAGGATCATTGCTCAGGAAATGGTTGGGCTTTGGTCAGCAGGAACAGAGGAATTGCATTGTGCATCACTTATTTGATATATTCTAATTCTTTAAGTAATTTTCCCCCTTCCTTTTCTGTTCTATTACATTGTCTTTATCTCAACTCACAAATTTTACTTCTTTTCTCCTCATTCTCTCTCCCATCCCATTCCAAGTGAAACTGCATGAATCAGAATAACAGAAAGGTTAGGGTTGAAAGGGACCTTAAAGATTATCCAGTTCCAGCCCTCCTGCCGTGGGCATCTCCCACTACACAAGGCTGCTCAAGGCTGTTTCCAAACTGGCCTTGAACTCTTCCAGAGATGGAAGAGCATTTACCACTTCTTTGGGCAACATGTTCCAGTGCCTCACCACCCTCACATAGAAGAACTTCTTATATCTAACCAGAATTTCCCCTGTTTAAGTTTGAACCCATTGCCCCTTGCCCTATCACTATAGTCTCTTGTGAAGAGGCCTTTTCCAGTACCCTTCTTGGCTCCCTTCAGGTACTGGAATGCTGCTATGATGTCTCCATGCAGCCTTCTCTTCTCAGCTTAACAGTCCCAATTTTCTTAGCCTGTCTTTGCATAGCAGGTGCTCTAGGCTCCTTATCATCCATGTGGCTGTGTGGTGTTTAACTGCCTGTCAGCTTAAACCAGCACACTAGTTGGGGAAGAAATAATTTCCTTATCTACAACATTTTTGAAAAGAAGTTATAACCATGAGATGTCTAAAAATCTAGTGTTTCCTACATAGGAAAACAAAAGTTTATCAAAAGGTTAATTTATCAATTTCTTTTTCCATATTCTGAAAAGTTAAACCAGTCCTTAAACAAATCAGTAAAAAAGCACATGAGCCATTACATAATAGTTGGATACAAATCCAATTTAGGAGCTACTGCCATGCACAGATATCTATCCAAACACATTGACTGCTGCTGTCAAATAGCTGTGTGGGTGTAAGAGCCTTAAGAGCTTTCTTTATTAATGTCAACATCTCTTTTGTGTACTTTTAAACTTAAATTTCATTTTGTCCATCTCTAGGCCTGATGGTAGAAATGTAGTCAGTGAATGCACTAAATGACTCAGTAAATTCTGCTTTTCAAATAAAAAACCCAGGAATGACTGAATGAAGACAAAGAACGCTGCTATTTATCACGTTTGTACTAGGACCCTATAATTTTCCCAAAATTAAGGTGCAGGCAACTTTACCTGATGTGTACTGTCACTAGAGTGCAGATATAACTCTCAGTGTTCCTGAGAGATGATTTGAGAAAATTATACTTGAAGTATTTTTCACACTATTTTATGGGAAGATTGCAGCAATTATTGTTCCTTATTCTGAGTTTCCACATTTTTGGAAGATGGTGTTTTTAGCAACAAGTCTGTTAGTTTGTTTTTACTGTTACTGCTGATCTAAGAAACGAAAGCAAGTCCTATTTTCTTTACAATTGTTTCCATCAATGTCTTTAGTTCCCAAAGCTGATGGAAATCACATAGCCATTCTTTTTTCAAATTCTTTTAAAAATAATCTGTGGATAGAAATTTAGAATTGTGATGAAACAGGTTGGAAAGGAATTTAATTGCAGTCTGCATGGGCTCGAACTGTTATGTTTAACATTCCAATAAATAGTATGCATTTCTTTAAGTCCATACCATACAGAGACAGGATAGTGCTTTATATAAGCTAAAGGCTCTGTATTATCTAACTTAGTTTCTGTAAAGGAAGTATTTAGCACAACGATAGACCGAACTTTAATGCTTCCTTTTTTCAAATACTATATCTAATCAGGAGTTTCTTAACAACAACAAAGTAAATACATAGAAAAGGGCTCAAAAGTGCCACTTTATACGTGCTATTTAAATGAGGTTTTCCCATTTGAACCTGTTTGCTTGCTTTGCTCTTCGGTCTGTGTGACAAGAAGATACATTTTTTCCCTGCTAAGCTGTTCCCTTTCCTTTTTGAAATCTAACTGTTATTTCCATGAAATTTTATATAAATTTTTCTCATAAGTCATGAGAAAGCATAAGGATCACTTCCACGCTGAATTTTTAACACTGCAATACTTTGAAAACTTTCATTTGGAAGCAGTGAAGTATAATCATGTTTCTTTCTCTCTTTCTAATTGCAGAGGGAGAAAAGAAGGGAAACATGGATTTTGTAACTGATTATTAAAAATTTTGCTTATATCTTATAATCGTATCCTGTCTCTTTGACTGACTTTTTATCATGCATAAAGAAAGGACAAACTTTATTAACAAAGGGTGCTAGAAAAATTTGTGTTTGACAGCTCAGGCCTAGATATATAGAGACATTTTAGTGTTATTACACTGAGGATTTCAGTGCTTAACTCTGAGAGAATTAGATCCCATGCAATGTGCAAGAGAGCTAAAGCAAAAATTTAGTGCAAGTGTCTGCAGTCTTCCGTAGGCAGCCTCAAGCCAAGTGCTGCTAACTCTAAGGAGACTTGTTTTAATTCTTACCTGTGAGTTGTCTGAAAGTCCTGTGTACCATTAAAGGAAGAGATGTTCAGATTTACAATTCTCATTCTCCCTTTACAATTATGTAATGAGATTCCTACTCTGAAAAGAGAAGCAGTGGCTAATCTCTTCTAAAACAGGTGAAAAAAATTATTAGACTTTTCACTCATTATAATGCTTAGATGAAGAGCTGGAAAATCGTTAAAATTCTTCATCATTCAAGATGGGATGGAGAGAGAAAATTAATTAGAAATTTTTCTATCCATTAATCTGAAGATTAGCTTTGAATGGATACTCTTACTTCTCCAGAAATGTTATATTTTGAATGAATTATCAAATAATTCAGTCATAAGGAAAATTCAGAGTAAACACAGCTCTCTGGTCTCAAGATTGTCATGTAAGTCAAAAGAGAAGAACTCAATTCATATTCCTGCTGTAAAGATTGGCTTTGCAGACTATGTCAAATAGCCAGTAAATTCAATGAGGTTGTCATAAACATCCTTTTAATGATTTGCTCACACCTCTATCACAAAGTCTTTTTTTTCTCTATTAAACTGGAACAGCTTTAATAAAAGAGACTAAGACCTTTTTCATAAAAAAGAAGACTACCGAATTCTGAAGCTGAAGGAGCTCCAAGACAGTGAAAGCTAGACATTCAAATCCTCTTTGGAGCCTTTATTTTCCTTTAATAATCAGACCAATAGGCTGATCAGTATTTTCATTAGTCCATATTCAAACATGGTATGTCAATTACCTCCAACTTTTGAGAGGAAAAGCCATAGCAATCATTGCATTTTTTTTTATCCTATGCCATACTTAAATTCTGAAACCTCACATTTTGGGTAGTTGGCTGAAGTGGGGTTTATCTACTAACTTTGTGGACCAGAAAGGCAATCATCTCTGGTCCTGGTTCCCTTCTGTTTTAGAAAAGTTGTTTTTAGTTTTGCACAGTTCATTGGAAAAGGACTATTATTATGCCCTATAGACAGGAGAGTTAAATCTATACTAAAAGCCATGGTAGATTATACTTCATGTCTTTTATGAGTGGGGGAGTGACTCTAAAATTTTCATTATTATGAAGTATATATCAAATATTCGCGAAGGATTCAAGATTCACAACTGCTACTATGATTCTAAGAAGTAAAAATCTCCTAAAACTTTAAACCATTGAAAATTCTGCAAGATATCAAAAAAAATTGGCAAGGAGGAAAGAAACACTAAGTTTTGATTAGAAATACAAGTTATTTTGTATTTTCCTCTGTGCAGATCACTAAAAGGTACTTTTAAGGCTTTTTTTTTTTTTTTTTTTTCCTATCTTCTCTGGAATCTGCTATGACAAATAGACAACAAAAAAATGGGAAATTTACTTTGAAGAAATAATAATAATAATTTTGCTGGTTGTTACTTTATTTCAATAGGATATATAAATTTCACATTCTTGAAAAACTGCATGACATTTCAAAACCTGCAGTTTTAAAGTTATCAATCTTGTATAAAACCAGTGGCAGTGTTCAAAGGTAAAAATTTAAGCAGTGATTTAAGTGATTGCTAGTGATTATAGAGGAAGATTAAATCAAGCTGACAAACGTTTACTGTACAATAATATCAGTTTGCATGGTGATAAGTATTGCAATATTATTTCTATGAGTTCTAATAAACCCCAAATACTTTTAGAGTAAGACATTTTGAACTAAGCTGATTAACCCATTCACATGTTTTTATGAATGTTTAACAGCTAATGAGGGGAGAGTGTTGATTTCTTGATGCAGACAAATATGCTGAGAAACTATAAAATCCAGAACACTATACACAAAAACACATAAACATTGCCGCCCAGAATCTCAGTCTTAAGAGAATAGAATTTCTCTGTAAACAGTGATTTAGATCAAATAACTCAAGGACTACTTATGTATCAACCTGTTCGCCAGTTACGGTGTAGGCAACAGACACATCAGATGAGCAGTACAGACTAATAAATGCTGTGTCATGGGTTCAGCAGCAGCAGTCATTTTTCTCTTTTTCGTAGTAGCTGGTGCAGCACTGTGTTTTTTGGTTTTCGGCTTGGGAACAGCACTGATAACACCAGTGTTTATAGTTATGGCTTAGAATGTTTAGGCTGGCCAAGGACTCTCTGAGTTTCTTGCTCTGGCAGGGAGGAGGTGAAGCTGGGAGGAGGACGGGAGGAAGCGGAGAGACAGGGCACCTGACCCAAACTGACCAACGAGGCATTCCATACCACAGCACATCATGGCCAGGAGGTAGAAATGGAGAGCAGAGACCCGGAAGGGTGATGGTGCAGGGGAGTGTGCACGGTGTGGCCAGGCTTGGTAGGAGGTGATGGGGGTGCACTGTGTGGTGGGGTTGGTATCAGGTGGAGGGGGAGGCACTGCGTGGCGTGGCTTGGTATCAGGTGAAGATCTGTTGCATTCTCTTTCCTTGTATTTCTCTTGTATTATTATTGGTGGCAGCAGTAGTGATTTATGTTATACTAAACTGTTCTTATCTCAACCTGTGGGAGTTACATTCTTTTGATTCTCCTCTCCATCTCCCCGGGACTGTGGAAGAAAGAGAGGAGAGTGAGTGAGAGAGCAAAACTGCGTGGCATGAGGGCCTTAAACCACGACATGCTCTTACCTCAATAAGTAGTATATTTCCTGCAGTTGCAGGGGTGCACTTCACATCTAGAAGTAAGTTATCCTTCAGCAGGGTAATTTTCCACAGAATAAGGTATGTCATATTTCCAATTAAATATCAGAAGATTTGTGAAATGGATTATGACCATTTTGGAAATGCTCAGGGAAGACCCTATTAGTTTAAGCCATTTTTTTTTTTTCAATGACAGATTTCATGCATCTTTGCGTTTTGTGAGTAAACAACATCCATCATACTTTAGCAAGGGAGTCACTCTACTGACCAGATACTTATATCTGGTCATTAAATTTAATTATTTAATTGTCCTGGGAACTACATATCTCATCTGTGAAAAATGCACCTTCATGATGAGCAGGATTTAAACATTTAATGCAAGCAAAGTATCTGTGCCTTGATCTGTTCCTGTGCAGTTTTCATTAAAGGTAAAACAAATGTGACATTACTTGCAACGTTTTAGAATTTTTTTAAAAAAGTTTTGGAATTACAAGAGCAGTGGCAAATATTTAAATTATTTCTAATCCTAATGTTAAATGACAGAGAATGAATTCAAAATTTTATTCCACTGGACATTTCAAATATTTTACAATATGTACCTATTATCCTATATTAGGACAAGAGACATTTCTGAACACAACAAAAAAGATTAAAATTTTGAAAGGTCAATGTGTTCCATATATGTTTACTGAAATGATTGAAAAAAGCATAGACGTGATAAAGAATGTTAAATCTTATGGGTTCATAGTATTGAATTTTGAGTTTTATTCCCTGTTTTCTGTGAACTAGGTTATCTTCCCAGACAATATCTTCTGTAATACATTGTGCAGACTGATCTCAGTCAGGAGAGCTAAGTCATTAGAGAGATGGTATCAGAATCAAAACCCAGACACTATAATGTAAAAAGAAAATATAAAGCACTATCATAAAATGGTTTTGTTCATTCAGGAAAAGGTCAGAGCAGTACAAGTAGGAAAAAACTAAATCAACACCAACAAAAATAATTTTAGCTTTTCTGACACAAAATATTTCTTTTACAAAACTGAGATACTAGCACATTTAAAATTTTCAATTAAGATAAAAACCATTTCACATGGGAGAATGGTTCAATGTGTTTCCAATAATTTTCAAGTGTAGCAGCAGCTTTTCTTGCACCTGAGAAGTCTCAACTTGTGGAGGGAGCTTGTGCCTTGGAGCAGCATGGTTACTGCCCTGGCTGGTGGAAAGTACATGTCCAATACCTAAGCTGGCTTACTTAGGGCTATTTGCTATCTGTATGCAATGTTGCAGTATAGTGTGTGCAGGCATACCATTGCCTAGTAAATCTTTGTTATTAATCTGATCCCTTTTCTTTGGGACCTGCCTGAAAACATACTATGTTTCAAGATCCTTTTGATTAGCTTTCCATATGAGAGGTTATGGCAAAATTACTCTTGCAAATTTCAAGCCTTATGAATATTTCTCTTTTTAGGACAGATTAGAGTCAGTGACTATTCTACTTCTGCTTCACTGCTATGCATAGGTATTCAAGATTAGAGCAGAAGAATCCTAGTATAGATTTTTAGATTTTTTTTTTTTTTTTTTTTTAACAGTAAGGCATCTACTGGTAGAGGAAAATTGAGGAAAAAAAGTATTTTGACTTATAAATCCAGTTTCTGCTGCCATAGGGCCAGGTCCTGAACCAGAATCAGAAAATCAATGCAAAGACTCCCGTTGAATGTGATAAGCCTGGAAGTCCAATAGTAACTGAAGTGTGTGTCCTGAGTCTCATTTAAGATAAATGTGCTTTTACTCTGTCTGGCCCAACAAAAATGCTTGCTAGTATGATTTTTTTTTAATCCTAGAGATATTGGTATGTATTCTGCAATCCTAAGGCAGAAGTTTAGACACCTAGTTTCAATCTAAGTAAAAAAATAGATTATGGAATTCCATTCTAATATTTGAAATAAGTGCATTTGGCTCAATGTCTGTGCTCAATTGGCTGTCTGTCTCAGTTTCCAAATATTCAGTGACAAACACTTTATTAAGGAGTACATACTACTGATTGTCCTAGTCTCTTTAAATTTTCAGAACTGCTTATGGAAAAGTCGGCAAAGAACTTATTTGTAACATTTGTACATTTCAGACAAGTAACTGAATTATAAAATCATAGAATAGTTAGGGTAGGAAAAGACCTTAAGATCATCCAGTTCCAACCACCTTAACATGGGCATGGACACCTCACAATAAACCATGTCACCCAAGGCTATGTCCAACCCAGCCTTGAACACAGCCAGTGATGGAGCATTCACAACTTCCCTGAGCAACCCGTGCTAGTGCCTCACCACTCTCACAGTAGAGAATTTCTTCCTCATATCCAATCTAAACTTCCTTTGTTTAAGTTTGAAACTGTTACCCCTTGTCCTATCATTACAGTTCGTCATGAAGGGTCCCTCCCCAACTTCCCTATAGGCCCCCTTCAGATATTGGAAGGCTGCTATGAGGTCTCCACGCAGCCTTCTCCAGTCTGAGCAGCCCAAACTCTCTCATCCTATCTTCATAGGGGAGGTGCTCCAGTCCCCTGATCATCCTCGTGGCCCTCCTCTGCA
>JASSUY010011627.1:0-11799 GCA_032466535.1 Forpus xanthops | reverse complement strand
TTGTGCCTCTTGCCCTTTCTAAAAAACCCCCCCCCCAAAAAAAAAAAAAAACAAAACAAAAACAAACCAAACAACAAAAACAACAAACCAAAACAACATCCCTCCCGCCGAAAAAACAACCCTCTTCTTTCCTCCTGGTGCAGGATTTTACCTGTCTCTTCAGGACAAAATGACCAGTGATAACTACTTTTCATCTCTAGAACTCTAGAATGAAGGTTAACCTTTTAATGAAGGTTAAATTCCTTAAGCTCCAAACTTACAAGTTGATAAAAATTTGAAACTTAAAGAGGATAATGGTTCTTCTCCATGAATTAACATTACTTCTTTTTGTGTGCTTACGAAATAAAAGAGAAGCTTTAGGTCACCTTCTGTAGTCCTTTTAGTGTCGTGTATTATATTATGTCTCTGATCTTTAGAGCAGGACAGCTGACTAGGTGCCTTGCCTCTAGCTACCCTGGGTGCTACAGGTACAAGGAAAGATCAAATTTGGCTGTGGTACCTAGAAAGGAGCTTTCAGGTCTGTGAAAAACTTCCTTTTAATCTTTTTCTCTCCAGAGCTTAAAAAAAAAGATGCAAACCCATGAAGTTTTGGGTTTAAAAATAAGCTGCAAGAGAGGACAGGAGGGTAATGTGACAATAATGAAACTTTTCCACCCCACCCAACCCCCCCAGACCTAGCAAGTCAGAAAGAAACATACCCCTCAAGGCTGTTGGAACAAATCAGGGATTAATCTGTTTCTGTGTCCAAAGTGTCCAGAACAAGAAAGATGATTTGAGAATAATATTAGCAAAAATTTTAGAGGAACAATGACATTGATAAAGCTAATGTGTCTACGTGAAGAGAGCACCATTCCCCGACAGTCCATTAAGAGTAATGCAGACTAGGCTTTTTTTGCTTTATGGGGCATGGGAATAAATAAGATAGTGTGCTGAGGTCCACAGCACCTATAACTAGAATGGTAAAGGATGCTTCTCCCTCTCTTTCCCCCCTTACTCTCTCTTGCTCTTTCTCTCCTTTTTTATTCAACCAAGACACTGAACACAAGCAGCAGTTGTGATAACTGGAAGATTTCTTTAGACTTGATTAAAGAGTTCAAGCCATCTGTGACTCCATCAGAGGAGGGGTCCCAGGCTGAAGAGTACTATGTTATTGTGTGTGTTCAACTTAATTAAGCAATTAAACACAGAAGAGAAACATGTATTTTCTTGCAGTTCCTGCTTGGCAGCAGCTAGCTATTATTTGTGCATCTTCTACAGGTTTTTTTTTAGAATAATATAGCAAGGACAGAAGAACTCTTATATAAAAAAAAAATATTTGGAAGAAATCTTTTTTTCATCTAAACAAATAGCAATTGCTTTTAGTCCCAGGCATGTGAAATAATAAAATGATACAGAAATATCTGAAACAGGATTGGGAAGTTGGAAAGCCAGAGAGAGAGCCTCATATCTTAGGCACACTGCTGATATAACTGGCATTTGAAAAAAAGTTTTGCCAACAGTCATATAGCTGCTTCTTGAGTATAAGGTGTGTTGTCAGCTCTAGAAATGCAGGGATCTGTTGTGAGGACTTTGTTTCATATTATCTGTATCCTACAATCAGCAGAGTTACATCATGCAAACAAATGTTTATGCATGTGACTGTCATCAATCACAGTGGTTCCACATAAACAGATTAACTGGTCTACATTTGTATAATGAGGAGCAAATCAGCATGGAGAAGCTTAGCTTTGACACATGGAGACACACAGCAATCCAGATAACACCAGGAGTAAGCAGTCGAGGACTGAAAAATTGCTGTGGCTTTCCATACTTTGCTCATTTATCTGAATGCTGAAATCCAGAAATGGATGAGCTTGGAAGGACCTCTCATCAGCTTTCTTATAGCACAGCCCACAGAAACTTCCTAGGCTCTTTTATTTTCAAGATTGTCCTTGCATGTGGCCATGTAACAGAGTAAGTTTTAGTATCTTTTTTTAATATAGCCACAAACTCTGATTAGAAACTACCTGACCTCTCTGCAGGACCTCAGGCTGTGGAAATAACAATGAGAGTACTATAAGCTTCTAACATCTGTCAAGTGTTTTAGAGTGCTGTTTATTGTGTTCTTCTTGGAAAGATATTCGTGATACTCCCAAAGTCATAATATGTAGATTTTCTGTATTGATATGCCTTGGTCAGGACTTGGAAACTTAGCTTAATAACTTGAAGACAGAACAGATTATTTGTCTTTTTATTTACTTTTCCTAAATAGACCAAATTGGTTCTGAGTGTCCAGTCTGAAATTTATGCCTGTGTAAAGTTTGTCTTCATTAAAACTTTACAAAGTAGAGATTCACTTCATGTGTTACCTGTATGATACATGCTCTCAGAATTCCAAGCTGGGGCTAAAAGAAGGTAGTAAAATAAATTAAATAAAAAACCAAAAAGATGGGGCCTGAGAAGGATCTCTGGACGCAGACTCTTTCTTGGATAAAGAAACAACTTTAAGTTTTCTCAGTTTCTTGAAGTGTGAGGTTTGTAGAGAAATAATAGGCTTGGACAGTACTATTCCTGCCTTTCCCAGAATTTTCTAAGAATCGGTGCGTGTGTGCTGGTCTCAATTTTCCAGCTTCTAGCAAAGTAGCATTGTGCTCTTCAGGGCTTGGTCTGTTGCTATGGTTTCTAATCAAGATTTTAATGGTGATTTTTTTGATGCTTGTATTTCAAGGAAGGATAAATGAGCCTAGTCTCTGTGGAAACATTGTCTCTGTTGTTTTCAGTGGGAGGATTTTTTCCAAAGAAAGAAAGATAAAGGCCTCTTGACTAGTTTGCATAAAATAAATGTACTTCCCTCTCTCTTTGTGTCTGTTTTACTAAGAAGTCAGGGTGCTAAAACCTTCTGTTGCTCAAGCACCTCTATTACTACTTTATGTTTAATAACAGTACTATTTCTTATTTGCAAACTGACATTTTTTTTACATCAACTCTTCTGCACACAGCTGCCTCTTCTTAGTTTGGTTTTTAGTTATGCTGGATTGTATAGTAATAACTGTGTCTGCTATGTGTGTCAAACACTTCAGTGTACTTTCACTAGATACTTTTAATCTTAATTTGTTGTAGACTATGTTGTACTGATTCAAGTTAAGTATTCACTTAGTATGATGGAGAAAGATACAAATTCATGCAGTCCTTTACTTGGACTGGGCAGAAATGTAATTTGGTGCTGTTTCCCTCCCAATACACACATCCTGTCTTCACTGAATAGCTGAATTTGGGCAAACCAGTTTTGTTTCTTGTTTTCTAGAACTCACTGCAGACAATGTCAGTTGCAATAATGTGACAGTAAAAACCCACCTCCTTTTTACCTGTAACTACTGAATTAGTACTCATTGGTAAGCACATATAGAGACATTGAGTTATTATGTTATTTTTACTGCTTAAAGAGGTGAACAAGACTACCTATATGATACAGAAAACAGTGTGTTGATTTAAATGAACATTTTAGATTGAAAGCTTCTCTCTGGGAGGCTGTTGGTCCATCTTCCCAAGTGAGCTTATCTGTGGGAGAGAGAAGAGTTTGTTTTGCTCTTTCTGCATCTTTTGTCTTGTCTATATTTTTAGACAGATGGAGTTGCACATTCTGGCTGCAGCACACATTCTGCAGTGACTCCTTGTTCCTGAAAAATGGCTAATTAAGTGAGAGACAACTCAGTCAGGAATGATTTATGCCATGTGAACACGGCTCAGATTTCAGAAAATATTGGTAGATTCTGCTGGCAGGCTGTCAAGTTATCAACTTGTTCATCTTTTGATAGGCTTCATTAGTGGCCATTAGCTTTCTGGCCGAAATTCTGTCATTTTGGAGGAGTGTGGTATCAGCCTCTGCTTCTCATTTTCTCTCTGATTTCTGCCATTGGTGGTAGCCTGACTCAATATAGGCTGATGATTGATAACAGCAGAGAAGTGGTGCTCAACAGCTGAATACACAGCCATGTGCTTCAGAAAATATTATGTTGCATTGTAAACATTTCCAGTCCCAAATTTAGGAGAAACTGCGAGAACTGAGAAAGCCCTACTTGTGTACTTCGCATCTAGGAGCCTGTTATTGTCATGTTGCATCTGTTGCACTACCTTCAAAGTTAAGTGACTTAAGGAAAAATGTCTGTCTGAAACTCTCTCCTCCCTTGGTCAGGACAGTTTTATATTGTTATGTTGCATCATGGGAAAGGCAGACTTTCAAGTTTACCTTAATGTAAGAAAAGATGCTTGCAAAAACTCTAAAGCTAAATGTCTGAGCTTTCTCTGTCTGAAAGTACAGACAAATGCTTTCTTTGCTGCTGCTTCTTCTGCCTTGTGATAAAAGGCTGTGTCCTTTAACTGGTACAATTTGTCTCACTAAGGAGTAATAGGCAGCAAGCTAAAAGGGCAAGTGAAGACAAATGTGTAATGTTGTGTTGTGTGACTGGACAAGTGTTGTACTGCTTGCCAAGAGTTGTACAAACAGAGGGGAAGGACAGTACCAGCTTGTGCATATATCTAAAGCACATTGTGTACACATTAAAGCAAGGCTATGCAGGCCCCTAAAGTGTGGAATCTAATTAGGTAGCAGTTTATGTGAAATACTGGTGAGTTTGAGAACATTTCAAATGAACTAGAGTACAGAATACTCACACTCCATCAAAGTCTACACAAGAAGGAGGTACAGACGGAGAAATATCTCAAAGTAACATGAGGAGCTTCCACTGTACAGCCAAGGGTCTTGAATATATACCTAGGGTATGAAAAACGTGAGAAAAGATTTAGTAAGTGTTGATAGGAGCTTTTGATAGAGACACCTTTCAGTTTTCTACTGGCTACAGCATACAAAGAAGTGATTAAATGTCTATAAAGGGAATCCAGAGCTTGATTTAGGCCATTGCCTAAAGGTGCTCTGAGCAACTTTAATATGGATAGCCACAAGCTCCATTTGCAACCTATGACCTTAGTGGCATTTACTAACATATATTTTTACACGTGCAATGACAGTTTTTTTCAAGCAGCAGGCAGTGACTAACCTCAGGATAATGTCTTGTATTAAAACGCTTTTTAAAACTGGTTTTGGCCTCATATTAGTGCCTGGCAGGTGGAGTGTGTACTACTAGTGATTGCTGGGCTTTGTACAGGTAGCTTCTTGGGATGGTTCACTGTTCAGTGCTTGTGTGGAAACCTACCTGCAATCTTGATACTTCCCTAGGTATAATAAACAATGCAACCAGTATTATTGCAGTTTATGGAGTAAGGTGGAAACCCTCATGTGAATTACAGCCTTGATGGCTGAATTGTGAATGTAATTATTCTTCTATACATAAATATGAAGTGCTGTCCCAATCAGTTATGCTGCTTCTGAAGCCTTGGGAATAAAGAAGCATTATACTGCTGAATAACATACACAGGGAGCCTTGGAAATCTTGGTTGAAATAGTAAAAGAAATCTCATGCCAGTCAGTAGTCCCCAGGAAGAAGCTAGATGGATTTCTGCTTTGGGTATGCTCCTGCATGCTCTCAAACAGAAAGCAAATGGATAATGTGATGGATGAGGGGACAGTATTGAGCACCTATATTTTAAAGAGTAAGAAATTTTCTTTTCCCCTTTACAGACCGCTATTGTGTGCTTCTCATTTCATTATTTGTATCAGGCTTCTAGAACAAGATATTTTTGTGTGAAGAGTTTTTTAAAGGTGTCATTGTGAACTTCTTAAGAAAACATTGGAACAAAATTTTATAAAGAACCTTTATTGAATCATAAGCTATATACCAGGGCCTTATGCATGGTTATCTTTCTCAGTGAATTCTAATTTTAAAGCCTCACATTTACTAGAAAATCTTGAGAAACCAAAGGGCATTCACTAGAATGAACTGCTGCCCACTAGATGAACTTGGTTGAGGTCTGTAACATTTCACACTTTTCTGTAGCAGAGCTACTATCCGACACACCCAGAATGAATTAATCAGATTTCAAGTAATATTGCAAGTCACCTTGCTGCTTTAAATCCATTTCATAAACCTCCCTCAAACTTCTCTGGCATATCCTTAGCCTGACTATGGGGATGCAGAGACATTTAAGTCTTCATCTATCATTGTAGACAGCTGTTGTAATTGAATCCCCTGGTGATAACATGAAAAATTTAGCGTTCTTCTTTGCTGTTTGGGGGACTTCTTTCCTGCTCTTCTTGTTTGTGATGGCTGAATGTGTTCCAGATTTTCAGTATGAGCAAACTCTTCTGTTGCAGTAGATTATCAAGGTTTAGAAGGACTGTGGTCTCTTTTTTAGTCTGAGTTAACCAGCTGAATCGTTTAGAAGAAAACAGACATGAAATGACAAGTGCAAAGTCCTACACCTGGGTCAGAGCAATCCCAGGCACAGTTACAGATTGGGCAGGGACTGAGAGCAGCTCTGCAGAGAAGGACTTTGGGGCTGTTGGTCGATAAGAAAATGAACATGAGCTGGTAGTGTGCTCTTGCAGCACAGAAAGCCAACCGTGTCCTGGGCTGCATCAAAAGGAGTGTGACCAGAAGTTTGAGGAAGGTGATCCTGCCCCTCTACTTTGCTCTTGTGAGACCTCACTTGCAGTATTGTGTGCAGTTCTGGTGTCCTCACATAAAAAGGACATGGGACTGTTAGAACAAGTGCAGAGGAGGGCTACAAGGACGATCAGCGGACTGGAGCACCTCCCATATGAAGATAGGATGAGAGGGTTGAGGCTGTTCAGCCTGGAGAAGAGAAGGCTGTGTGGAGACCTCATAGCAGCTTTCCAGTATCTGAAGGGAGCCTATAGGGATGGTGGGGAGGGACTCTTCCTGAGTGACTGTAAGTGAGAGGACAAGGGGTAACGGTTTCAAACTTAAACAAGCGAAGTTTAGATTGGATCTGAGGAAGAAATTCTTCACTGTGAGGGCGGTGAGTCAGTGGAATGGGTTGCCCAGGGAAGCTGTGAATGCTCCATCACTGGCAGTGTTCAAGGCCGGGTTGGACAGAGGCTTGGGTGGCACGGTTTACTGGGAGGTGTCCCTGGCCATGGCAGGCGGGTTAGAATTAGATGATCTTAAAGTCCTTTCCAGCCCTAACTATTCTATGATTCTATGAAACATTAGAGACGGCAGAGCTGAAGCACAAACCTCCCAGGATGCAGAGCAGCTCCAGTTCCACACCAGGTTTTGCCTCTTATGACTTGGTTTAACTGAGACATCTAGTCACTACAATAGTCAAAGGAGGGGTGTGTGTGCACATTTCTAAGAGCAGTTTAGCCCATTCAGGTCTGAAACGGTTTTGTCTCTCTAAAATGTCAGACAGAACAAAAGACAGTAACAATGTCAGCTCTTCAGGTAAGCCTCTAAAGGCCGGAGTGAGGCATGACACATCTAGTTTGTCAAAGCCCTCGTGACTGACTACATTTCTTTTATTTTAACAGAAAGGTTGTTCACCCTTAATCTTAACCATAAAGTTAAACATAGATTTTCTTTGGATTTTTTGATGTTAAAGATATAAATTACATCTGCTTCGCTAACCTCTTGTAGCATCATTTTTTGTTTTGAAATCCCTTGTCCCCCCAAGCAATCAAGCAAGCTATCTTATTGTTTCTTCCCTAAAGTGCATTATCTACTATTGTCTGCCAAGTCTACCCCTTCTTGTGTTATCCATCTCCTGCAGGTGCCAAACTCTGCTTCTCATGTGCAGTCACACAGCTTATTCATTCTCATTTGCTTATTGCTGCTTCACTCCTGTGTGGTGGAATGGCTTGCACAGCAATGTTCTTTCTCCCCCGTGTCCATCATCCACTTCAATATTCTGATTCATCATGTCTCTTCTCTTGTCTAGAGGTGTTGTGCAGCCACTTGTTGTGTCTCTGTTTATTCAGACCCAGGTAAGCTCCTAATTCAAAGTCTCTGAACTGAGTGACGCTGCTTCTATTAAGTGCCAGTGATGCAGAATTACAGGTCAACCATCAATAAATGCCAGTATGGCCACAGTGTCATGCTTTTTCCCTCCCTTTCAGCCTACAAATATGGTGATGTATTTTAGACAACCAATCATCTGTAATCAAGAAAATGGAAGCAACTTACTCCCTAAATATAGTGCTTGAAAGACATTACTAGAAAACTAGGCCAACTGATATAGCCCTCAAAAGTTAATGAGTGATTTTAGCTTCTGCTGCAACAAGATGTAACAGAAACATCTTTTTTCAAACATAAAAAGTCTCTGCTTTGTTGTAGCTGAATTTTGTGTGTCTGTGTTCACTATGGCGGTTTTCTCATAGGAGTATAACTAGGAAACAATGTTTCACAAACAACAACAACAACAACAAAAGGATTTTGAATGCTGTTTGTATTTGTGATATCCTGACGTTGTGTAGTTTCATACTGTTTAGTCAGTTCGTACAGACATTTGCATTTATAGGAATTACGTCCTGTGTCCTTTCAGGTAGGAATGATGTGGTCAATAGTTTGGCTGCTAAATGGCCTACAGCAGGAATATTATCTTCTGCAATCAGAAGAAAAAAAAGAATACGTTTTGTATTAGCCTTCAAACTCCATCCTCCTCTCCCCCCTTGCCAACCCTGTTCTTCCCTGGTGGAAATGATGTGGCAGTAAAATTGTGGAGGAGCTTATTAAATTTGCACATTTAATGCCTCAATTAAAACCTTGGGTAATAAAGGACCATCTTTTAATTTAAGCTGTGGGTTTACCATCTGTGCAAATTGGATTTTTTCTTTTCTTTCTGTATTACCTGAAAAACAGCAACAGCATTACCATGTATAATTTGTGTAGCATTGGTTTCTACATGACTGCCTGCAAGTCATAGTTTGGTCAACTGCACAGGAGTTCAGAAATAGAGACAGATACCTGCACACTGCTCTTCCTTAAGCTATTAGGTCAGGTAAGCACTTAAATGGTATTTTATTTTCTTTTGCCTAAACCTTACTCTAGCATTCTGACCCTTTCTTCCAGTGTGAAAAACAACACTGTATCTGAAGTTCTGAGCTAAGACAATATTTGGTTGCATCTTCTTGGTTTGAAAGCAAGTTATTTACCATAACCAAACCTATGGTTGGTGCTGCTGTTGCTTGCTTGCCCATTTTTAAAGGTGGATAGATCAGAGAGGGGAGGTGTGCCAAAGTCCTGCTTCCCACAGCATTGGGTTGATTCTCATTGGCTGTCTTTCTGCTAATTCTAAGATGTTTTGTGACTATTCTACAAAGCCTTGCACTACTTCATACTGTGAAGTCTCATTAATGTGAAAGAAAATAAAACCCAGGAAGTCTAGTTAGTGAATTTCCATTACACAGATTTCATTTAGCGAGAATTATCTGTGGCATGCCACTCATATGAAGAACATTTTTAGCAGTACTCTTAAGTGGTATTACTTGCATTAGAAGCATAAAGTAATTGTAATCAGGAAACAAAATAGCATGTTCTGTTTGGGTAGTTAGATTTAAAGTGTTGCATATCTGATGCTAAAGCACTGGAGAAGAACCAAACCAAAACCTCTTTACTCTGGAATATTAAATTAATATTAGATGACAATTCCTAAAGGAAAATTGAAAATATAGGAGGAATTACATATCCTGGTCATTCATTTCCACCTCAGCCTGAGCATCCTTTATTTCTGGGTCAGGTTAGTCATTGGAGCTGGCTTGTAGCAGGGTCTGGGGGACTCATTTTGTGGATGAAGAGTAAGGGAAGGCCACAGGACTGCCAGTTTAGCTTAGCAGCTCAGCCATGTAGGGAGTTTGTTTTTAGAAGAGCTTTTCAGTTTATTTAAGTAGATTATCGAAATGTATTTTTTTTTCATCTCCTCTCTCTGTTATGTGCATGTATAAATTGGAAGCAAATCCTTTCCTTCTGCCTGCCTTAGAGTAGCAATTTTCATGCAAAAAATCATTTTAATGTTTACCATTGAGAAACATGGATAGGTTTTACTCTGTGAATAAGAAAGCTGAACTGCCCAAACTCATCCTGTTGTGCAGCTTAGACTCATGAAGGGAGACAAGTTCATAATTCACCCTTTGCCCTGTTTTTCACTTCAGTTCTGCTGCTCAAAGTTGAAGCATGCACGGCTGTTAGCAAGACAAAATAATAACAGCTGCTGGGTTATGTGTAATGGCAGAGCTGAGCAAGATCCTCCTGGAGGGCAGTATCCATGGGTCCACCCATCAACCTCGAACCAATGAGACCAATGCTTTCAGTTGCTGGTATGATATCATTGGATATGAAGCTTTGTCCATAGGGCTGAGCTGACAAAGATGATCCTAGGATACTATTGAGCTTACGTAATTTTTGTCTGTTGGAACATGCAAATGAGATAGCCTCAAAATTGGTCTAACATATGTTATTAGGAAGACCTTAGGCTGTGGGACGTTCCCTTAGGAGCACAAAGCTGTAAATTTGGTGCCTGCACTAAGCAGAGCTGAAACTCTGCGCTCAGCTGAATCTGGGGGAGAGGAGGTAGGATAATTTTCATTTCTGATTTGTCAGCTCAGACTGAAATTTCTATAAATCTAACTGTTGCCTGTCTTGTATGTTGTACAAGCAATCACAATCATACCAACTGCATACAAAGACAAAGAATTGCAAGGAAGAATGTATTTAACTTTTGACATTTGCTTAAATTCTTAGAAAATTACATGGTTTAGCATCCAAGAAAGTTTTAAAGTTGCTGCAGATTAAAGCTACTAAGGGCTGATTTTAAACCTCAGCACGTCTGAGCATCCATTAGTATCTTTTACTGTGTCAATAGAGAAAACAAACTCCATGCACTACCAATTAACTTCACCAGCAAGCATATCTTCCTAAGAAAAATCAAGTGAACACGTATCTTTTATTAGGAGGTAGAAAACCTGAGCTAGTATATCTGACGTCTGATGATCTTTGTGTGTGTCTTCTATCTCATTATCTTTGACAGGGACTGAATGCAGTCTTCAGAGCTGATCAGTGCCTTCTGTCTCTCTGAGGAGGCTTTATTTAATTTTCTATATTGTATTATATTATAGCATCTTTTCTTTTTAACTGGAGACATCTCAATCTATTCTAACAATAGTTATAACGTGTTCATGTAGGTATAGACACAGAAACATAGGTGGCTTTAGGCTGCATTTGGGAAGGTGCTAGAAAATAGAAATCTAAACTTGTTTTATTATGTCTAAAATTAAGATTACTAATATTTAGATATCAAAAATTAAAAAAAAAAAATTAAAAAGAGCCATTCTTAAATGTGTGCTTTGTTATTCTTAAATGCGGCTTCTGTTGTAACTAACGAAAAGGATGAGCTTGAAATACGTTTTCTGTGAAATGAGAATTACTGTCATTTAGGTTTGATTTTTGTCTACCTGCCAGAACAGGTCTGAGCATTCTTTCAGGAGCCTCTGAATGGAGGAGTTTAGACAGGAGAGCCCTGAAACCAGCCACACAGGGAATAAGAGCTTGTCTGACACCGAAACGGCAATGATTGCAGTGCTCCTGTCAAATACACTGTGTGCCAGTACCCCAAACAAAAGAGATGGCTGAATACCTGTGGCAGAATACCTGTATACGCTTGCAGCACAGAAAGCCAACTGTATCCTGGGCTGCATCAAAAGGAGTGTGACCAGAAGTTTGAGGGAGGTGATCCTGCCCATCTACTCTGCTCTTGTGAGACCTCACTTGCAATATTGTGTGCAGTTCTGGTGTCCTCAACATAAAAAGGACACAGAACTGTTGGAACACGTCCGGAGGAAGGCCACGAGGATGATCAGGGGACTGGAGCACCTCCCCTATGAAGATAGGATGAGAGAGTTGGGGCTGTTCA
>JASSUY010011626.1:15219-52112 GCA_032466535.1 Forpus xanthops | reverse complement strand
ATCTAAACTTCCCCTGTTTAAGTTTGAACCCATTACCCCTTGTCCTCTCAGTACAGTCCCTCATGAAGAGTCCCTCTCCAACATCCCTATAGGCCCCATTCAAGAGGCAAAAAGGCCCATTTAAGTCTACTTTTTAATAAAAATCAGGGAATACTTTTTAAACTCTCAGTGAGGAAATTGTTATATATTTTAACTGTTCTGCAGTCCTTGTGGCAGGCCTGGAATTTTACCAGCTGGCCAGCCAGGCGACCTTGTGATCTGCTATTGCATCTAGTGATGTGTGGTTACACAGGGCGCTCAGCATAGCAACTTCTGTAGAAAACTACTGACTAACACTGGGAGGAATCTAGTTGATTTGAATTATACTTCAAATTAAAGAGAATATAATTAATGAAGACATTTCTGTCTCAAAACAGGATCTAGCTTGCAGTTTTTCCTTCCAAGTTAATGCTGCCCTTCACTGCTGGAACTCTTCAGCTAATGTTTACCAAAGTTTTAGATAGACCTCTGGCACTCATAAAATACCCTTTGGGGAATGTTACAAGAGTGTCCTGGTTTCAGCTGGGATAGAGTTAGTTTTCTTTCTAGGAGCTCTTTCAGTGCTGTGCTTTTGACTTTAGACTGAGAGCAATGCTGATAACACACCGATGTTATCATTGTTGCTCAGTAGCACTTACCCTGATCAAGGACTTTTCAGTATCATACTCTGCCAGTGAGGAGAAGCACAAGAAGCCAGGAGGAAGCAGACAGGACACCTGATCCAAACTAGCCAAAGAGGTATTCCAGACAACAGCATGTCATGCTCAGTATATAAACTGGGGCAATTCACCTGGAAAGGACCAATCACTGTTCAGGTTGGGTTGAGTGTCGGTTGGCGGGTGGTGAGTGGTTGTATTGTGCCTCATTTGTGTTTATTTGGTTTGTACTTCTCTCTCTCTTTTTGTTGTCCCTTTCCATTATAATTTTTTCTTTTCTTTTTTTTTTTTTTTTCCCCTCCCCAGGTTTTAAACTGTTCTTACAGGTTTTACTATTTCTCCAGTTCTCAGTTCTTCTCCCCATCCCATGGGGAGGATGGGTGATAAGGAAGCAGCTGCCTGGAATTCAGTTGCCAGCTGGTGTTAAATCATAGCAAGGAAACAAAGCTCTGTGCATTAAAACAGGTATTTTCTTAGGCCCCATTCACTGAATCATGAGGTTTACTGTGGCATTTTTTGTTGTGCTCCTGAGTGTGACACTTTAAAAGCCCTGACTAATTTGGTGATGAGCATCCCGTTATGTTAAAGCTGCTAAACTGGAAAGGATTTAGAGGCACCAGATTTTTACATTCCAGGAACTTGGAACTGTTACATGTTTAAACAATTAAGTTCTAGGAAACAACATAAAAGCATATTACAACATATGACTATAAATTACAGCCCTCCTAGATATGCTTGGTTCCAAACTGAGAAGATGGTCTCTTCAAACTAATTTTGAAAACCAGAAAGGTATCTTGTATAATACAGGACAGAGTATTTGCCAATAGGCACATGCACATTTTCTTCAGATTTTATTATAAAAATAAAATTAAAATATCAGTAAGAGCTTCCCAATAAATAGCAAAAGCACAGTAAACAAACAAACAAGCAAACAAACCAACCTGGTTTTGCTTCTGCAATCTCTGAATTAAAATCATTTTGAATAGTGGGTGCATTACATGAATTGCAAAATTTGGTTTAAGATTACAAAGCAAAATTTGTTCTTTGGAGTGCTTAGGCAAGTCAGATTAGATGTTTGTAGTTGCCCCTTAAAGCTTTAAAGCCAACGAAATCTAGTCTTTGGACTTCATTTATGTCTTCAAGTTATACAGAGCCTCTAACCTCTACCCTCATTGTCTTTACCCACAGTTAAGACTGCTAAAGATACATTTCAGTTTGTAAAGATGGTGGTTTACCCATAGTGATGATGCAGCATTTTCTGTGACTGTTAACAGGTTTCATAATTTTCCCAGTTGTTCCAACTGAGATACATTAAGAACTCCCAGCTGGTGCGGGCCTGCCTACATAGCTAAAATGTGTCCTGGTGGTGGCTAATACTACACATCATATATGTGCTGACAAAGTGTTTAGGTTCAAGACACGGAGGCCAAGAAAAGGAGAAAAAACCCATATATGAAAGTAATGCTAATTGCATTTACTATCATTCATCTGGATTGTTAGGGCTCACAGACTCTTTTAGTTTGATATAATCCCTTAATAATGCAAAATCCAATTGACAAGAGTTTAAAAATAAAAAAAAAAAAAAAAAAGAAAAAAAAACAACCCAAAACCAGCTCTGCAGAAAACTCCCCAGAAGGAAGGGAAGGAACAGCAACACAACCATCGAGTTAAGTATGGCACTGCAAGTGCTCACTCCCCCAAACATCCTGCTTTTATATGTGCTTAAGCTTACTGTACAAATCTGCAGATGCCAGTAAATGTGCCGGGGGCCCTGTAGCACAATGCATCACTAAAAACTGAATGGTAGGGTCAGTCACAGGGGGAGTCCCAACAGCTGCAGTTTCTTAACTTTTTTACTCTTTTCCCCCAAAAGCCAGTATATGATATCTGAAACTCACTCTAATCGTAAGTGTTCGCTGTTACAAATCCAGCTGTCCTGATCTCCTGTATGCATCATCACATCAGTTCCTCTCTGCCAATATTATTTGTGTGACTGTGTAGAAGCTATATTAAGAACCTGTTCTGATTTAAATTAAATCAGCCAAAAAAGTTTTCAGCCAGTTTCTAACCCAGTTTACCATGTAGCTGAGCTGACATTATTACTAGCCGAAGAGAAGCAGTGGAAATATGTGACTGGGGAAAGACAGGATTGGTTTTTTGGGTCATGGTTTCAATCAAGGGGCTTAAATGGCTGAGACAGCAGCCTCAACTTTAGAATCAGTTGTGAAAGCACATGTATGCTCAACAACCTTCTCTATTATTGCTCCTACACTGTCTTTTGCATGATATTTCAATGTTTTTTTTTTTTTCTAAGAAGCTGAAACAAAAGCAGACCAGTCTTTTTAATCAAGTGAATCTGTCTACTGCCAAACAACTGTAGCTTCAGACATTTATGTGAAACCTTCCACTGTGCTGTTCTCTCTATATTGGTTAGATTATTTGCTTCCACTGCAATATGGAACATCAGACAGCCTTGCTGAGCACAGACTAAGAATCAGAAATATACAATATAGCCATTGAAACAGGCACTGTCTTATTATTAATCCTATTATCTTTATCTGTCATGCTGGAAATCGTAATTCTGAATTATCTCACAAGCAGAGCTGCTGGATCTCTGCTTGTGTCATTTTGAAAAGGAAGCAAAATTAGAATCACAGTGTTCTGTCAGAGAAGGTGTTACATGTTTTTGACAAGACAAAGTTCAGCTGGAATTGAGAGGCTTGTGTAACCAAGTGAAACTTAACCTCTTCTGATGCCACTTCTCAGGAAGAAAACACTAGCATCTACTGCGCAGTCACCCACCCACTCCAGCTTACTATTGCTTAGACATGCAGAAGCTATGGGATTCTACTTCTCAAGTTCTGATGTCATGCTAGTCCTGACTTCTAGCCACCTTCTTCAGTGCTTGTCGTGATTTAAGTCACTATAACTCACCAGTTCACTCACTCACTTCCCCCTCTTTCTTGGCTCCATTCCCGGGGGAATGGGGAGGAGAATTGAAAGAATTCAACTCCCCCAGGTTGAGATAAGAACAGTTTAGTAACTAAAGTATAACACAGATCACTACTGCTACCACCAGTAGTAACAATGACCAGGGAAATACAAGGAAAGAGAATACAACCACTCACCTCCCAATACCAAGCCCAACCCACAGCAAAGCCCCCCTCTGCCGGGTCTCTGAGCTCTGTTTTTTACATCCTGGGCATGACATGGGGGGGTATGGAATACCTCTTTGGACAGTTTGGGTCAGGTGCCCTGTCTCTGCTTCCTCCTGTCTTCCCCTCCTCCCAAGCAGAGCATGAGGCTCAGAAAGTCCTTGGACAGACCAAAACATTACTAAGAAGTAACTGAAAACATCGGTGTTACCAGCGCAGTTCCCAGGCCAAAAGTCAAAACCACAGCACTGCAACAGCTGCTAAGAAGGAGAAAAATTACTGCTGCTGCTGAACCCAGTACAGTGCTGGAGGAGGTGATGTAATAGAGAAGGTCAGAGAAGGATATTATTTGGCTGCTCCCTACACAAAACCTAACAAAAACATTACATCAGGCAGTAACCAATTATAATCAATTTGAGATGATTTACCCTTTGAGGAAGGGCCTACAAAGGCAAAGCTCTCTCAGTTCTCACTATCATCTTTGAGATCATGCAATATTATTTTATGAGAACCATTGGCATGGGAGTCCGAGAAGAATAACTTTCACACACCTGTAGAACAAGCAAAGCCTGGAAGAATTAAATTTTAGCTTTCTTATAGTTGTATCCAAGTTTAATGAATTTCACATGAAGGAAAATGTTTCCTCCCACCTCCTTCCTTCTTCTCCCCATGGCTTTATATACTGACCATGACAACATATGGTCTGTATAACATATCCCTTGGGTCAGTTGGGGTTAGCTATCCTGGCTTTGTCCCCTCCAGCTTCTTGTGCACCCCTAGCCTGCTCACTGGTGGTGTGCTGTGAGAGGCAGAAAAGGCCTTGATGCTGTGTAATTGCTGTTCAGCAGTAATGAAAACATCTCTGTGTGTGTTCAACACAAATCCAAAACATAGCCTCTGGAGAAAATCAACTCTATCCTGAAAACCAGCACATTCTCCACCCCTTATTCCATACCATTTACATCATGTTCAGATCCCACACTATTCAATACATCTTCATTAACCACCACTCCCCTTCCCATTCTTTGATGTAATACACAGATATCATTCCCTTAATCTATGTATCAGCCCTGTAAAATGTCCATCAAGTTCATTTAGTCCATGACTTGGGACTCCACCTGTTGTGATGGTCATTTAGGACAGGAGAGGTTGCGTGTTGCATGGAGATACTGGGCACCAAAACCAACTCAAGTCAGGTCACTGCTGCACTTCCACTGCTTCTGTAAGGTTTGCCTTCACTGGTTCAGGTGGTTCCTGCTATAGTCATTCATAGAACATGCAACTCAAATCCCAGGTTACAACAACTTAGAGGTATTTCCATTACCACCTCCACCCCTGGTCTCTCTGGGCCAGATTATAGGGTTTAAAATTGCAGTGAACCCCTCCCTCTTTCTCCTGGTCCAGCTTGGACGTATCCACACACTGCAGTCTCTTAGGGTGCATCTACTCTGTTGTGGACTTATCCATGGCCACGTGCTTTGAAGTGCTCCAGCATGACCTCATGGGCAGGCCCTGATGCTTTAGGGCTGCTGCAGAGTGGACCTACCCACAGCCACAGATACTTCAGGTGTACCTTTTCCAGCATGGTCTTACCCTTGTGCCACAGTCCTTTCGGAAGTACGCCTGCTGTGGCACAGATATAACCACAGCCACAGATGCTTTGAGATATACCTGCTCTGGTGTGGCCTTATCCACAGCCACACTTTGTGGTGTGCTGCTGCTGTGTAGACTCATCCACAGGTCATAGTCCCTTTGCCTTGAGTTCACACTGGAGTTCCATTCTGTCCAGTACAGCAGCAAAGAAAGATCACATCCATTGGTCTCTTCAGGTCAAAAGAGGCCAATGGAAGATGTCACAGGGAAGTTCAATGTTATAGGCATTCTGGGATCTCATATTTCTGGGCTGTCACATCAGAAGCTTTCACTGGCAGTGTATGCTCCATTAGAGGCCTCTTACATGGTTTTGTTTGTTTTGACTTCAGGTTTTGTTAAAAGGATGAAACATTATTCCCACCACAAAACAAGTGTTTTTATCAAGCCATAGCAGAAGGCAGCTGCCTTCATCACTGACCAATTTCCTCTACATAACAAAGGGAAAAACTGCTGAAGAAAGTACTGAGTTGCTGATGGGGTGCCAGTAGAGACTAACTCGGTGCCTGTGGGATTTTCTGAGGGAGGAATGTACAAACTCATCTCTCTTTGGCAATTAAAAGCTCAGGTTTTTAACTATTTATGCCAGGATTACTTCCACCATGATCCAAGTATCCGAGTCCTATAGTTACCGCTGATGTGTTGGAGCTCTGTCATGTAATTTAACTGTACGAACCAAAATGACACCCACTTATACAGAACATTTCTGGAACAGTCTTATTTCAGTAACTGCTTTATAGTTCTGTATCCATATGTACTGGGCATCACCAATTAGAAGCCTTTGCTATCCTACCTACTAATGCAAATCAGTGCAAGTAAACAGAACGATGAGGTGCAGAGGATGGCACAGAAACTGCAGAGCATAAGACAACCACTGGATTCCAGGTGGGATGGAATAGGTCACAGAAGAACTGTAGAAGCAGATCCGTAACTCTGTAAGTTAAGAGTTCTTTTGCAGGTACTAGTAAGACTGAATGCATACACTTAAATTCAGGATAACTAGGTTTCCATCTGTACAGAGAAGCAATCACACGTGTCCTGAAGCTGTCAGCATCAGTGACAAGTGGTACTGCAAATGAAGACAAAAATAACTTCAAACATTCTCAGATCTGTACTGATTATTAATTTATGTTGTTCATCTAAATAACATAACTTTTGAAGTTGACATCAGGAATCCAAATAAACTAAATAGCTAACTAGGTTAGACTAGAGACATGGGTTAGGGAACTTCCTTGCGGTATACAATTTGTACAGTGTTCGATTTTATACCTTCCTCCCTAACAACAAAAAATATCTTGAAGAGTTTTTATTGTGAGACTATTTCACAAGTAACACTGAATCCTCATTTACATACCATTGCTGGCAATAAGTAAGTGACCAAAACCCAAAATATTTTATTCAAATATCTCCACTTCCTTACCATAGCTGGTCCTCTCACATTTGTTTTCCTTCAAGATGAAAGTTGCTCTCTCTCTCGAAAGGTCAGGAATTTATTACCTTGGTGTTGGGTGCATCTTGACTAAGTTTAGCTACTGTAAAGTCAGCTCTGTCTTCCTAGCTCTTCTCTGAATTGCTTGTATATTCAGTGGAAGAAAAGGAACTTCATCAAGGGCAAGTAATTCCATCCTCAGAGTTACGGACTGCACTGTGGAAACACTGCCTGCTATCTCACTGAAATAATTAAGAATACAGAGGAACACATAGATCTTAGATGTCCATTGCTAGAGACAACAGATACTACTTCAGACAAATAATAAACTTGTCAAAGAGTCCGGAGAAAGAAGTCTTGGACTCTCCATGTCTCCTCCTATAAACATTCCCAAATTTTGATGCAAGTAGTCATGTACTGAGTAGAGAGCCTATGCACACTGAGAAATCCAGTTACCATACTGACAACCAGATATCTACGCAAGCAACAACTTACTGAATGTCCTAATTTCTAGCTTTTTATTTTTAAGGTAATACTATTCCCCATTGTAGTACCATCAACATGAGATGCTTTTAAGGCTTTGCTCCCTTTAGAGCCTCTGCAGTCACGAGGCACAAGTAAACCCACATTTCAATTTCCAGATGCAAACCCCTCTGCTCTTCAGGCAGTTCTGCTTCTGTCATCATTGGACACAGTCTGCTTCATGAGTGCTGAAGGAGAACCAGACAGAGCAGACTCATTTTGTACCACTCCTACTGCCTACAGTAGGCACTACTATTTTTCCCATCCCATTTGTTCCAGTAAACATCTTAATTTTTCCTCAAATACCTACTGGGTTTGGGGTTTTCTATTGTTGAGGAAGGCCTGGTTGGATGTTTTTTGATGTTTGCTGTTTAGTTGCTTGGTTGCTGTTGTGTCTTCTTACATAAATAAGAAAAAATAAAAATAGATGACAACAACTTTAACGTAGCATTTGTTGGTTCTCTTGGAAAAGCTGCTGCCAGGACCAGGCTTTCTGCTAGTTATTGACTGACATGAGCAAACAAAACCTGCTGATTTGGTCTAAATGTCACATACCAAGTGTCACCTGGTTGTGTACCAGCTACATTCCCTGGATTTTTACTACCTTTTATCTTGCATTACACTGATAGAGATTCAAAGCAGATGAATTAATCAGGAATATAATCTTTAATCACATTTAAAATGTATTTAGTCATCGTGCTTACAGAGATTTTATTCATTTGATAAGAAAATTAACCTATCAAGTATGTATTTTAAATCTGAGCTGGTGTTCTTACACCACTTTTCTATATTACCACAAAGTTAATGTTTTATTTTAATAGGATTATTTTTATGTCTGCAATTCCATTAAATACGTTTCACTTTACTGGGCATCTGCCCAAGATAGCAGATAACTAATCTCTAAAATGTGACCTACATACTTGACCATTGTGCCTGTTCATAAGGGACACTAATTTTAGACTCATATTTTCTGTTTGATCTACACACAGTTCATTTTGTGTAATTGCATAAATCCTTATAAATCAGCCAACATCTTTCTGTATATGAAAGTTTTTTCCAGGACTATTTCAGACAAATGAAACTGCCCCGTACCCTAACCAAAATTTAAGTTTATGTGGACACCGTTAATCATGTTTTCCTCTCTCCTAAACATAATCTTTCTGTGGTGCATAATAAAGTCATATATGTGCTACATTCATGTTCTTAGAGTTTCAGCATTCTGGAATCAGACGTTTTACATAACCTGATATAAGGTGATTCTTTCAGACTCTTTACACAGGCTGTACAGCTGAAATTTTGTATTTTCAAAACCTTTGCAGAGGGCAGAGCAGTGGGTAAGGAAAAGCTTTGACCAGATTTAAAGTCTGTTATGAAGCTTCAAAGCACAGTGTTGGTGATTTTATTACTGGGGTGCTCTTCTTTCTGAGAGGAAGCTTCTCCTACCTTCAGATTTGAGCATATGCCTTTACCTCAGTACACTTGAGAAAGCTCTTTGACATCTCTGTAGCATTCCCTTAGCATGAAGTGTGTACAAAGAAGAGTAACAAGTTCCATTTCCAAAGGTGGAAGCTGGCAACCTTTCTAGAGAAAATTTCAAACCTGAACACTGTTACCAAGAGGCAGCTGGGTCAAACTCTGCTACAAAAGCCATCAATCCCAGATGTCTTTTGAAAAAAAAAAAGCCAACCCAAAGGAGCTGATAGAAAGTGATGCTTGCAGAAATAATAATAACCTGTTTAAATTCCTTTGTATTGACCTTTGGGCGAATGTCCAGTAGAGACCACAGGTTCTGTTGTCAGTCATTTATTGAGGATATTTGGTATGAGTGTGCCTACAAGATGGCTCTGACCTGAAGCCTGCAGATATTGCAGTGTGTATTTGCCTGAGTTGTTTCTCCTCTCCCTTCCTGTGTTTTCAAGTCAGATAGCGAGACCTCTGCTGTTAAGTAAAAGAAAAGAGCTCAACTGTGAGAAGATCCATTTCAGATCCCCAGGGCACTAACGACAGATGCTGGAGACCAAGCAGAAGACTTCAGCATTTGCAGGGCTAAAGTATTGGCTAAAGAAATGTAGCACTTACTTCATTTATTCTAGGCAGTGGGGAGAAGGGGAGGCATACTGTAAAAAGAAGGGCTTTGTCTGTAAAACCAACTGATCTACAAAAACAGCAAGAGATGATGTTAAATGTTGTTTGAGCATAACATTTCTAAACTCAGGAATGTCCCAGTCTAGGGAAGGGATATACAACCAGGTCTAACATGGGCCAAACAAGCTACACTGGAAAAGCTGGGACAGCAAATCTACTTCATAAACTTTGCAGTCACATGCTACAATGCAGGCGGATACTGACCCTCACAGGATTGCCTCAGTTGCAACACGAACTTTAAGAACAGCTTTAAACTGTGACTTAATAATTTAATATTAATTAAGTTAATATTACATTTATGACTGGAAATTGCATGGCATTAGTAACTAATTTAACTATTAGATTATATAAACATTTACATGAACATTACAATAGCATTAATTCTGAAACCATGTATTTTTTCATTATTCATAGAACAGGTCCATTAACTTAACATATGAAAATTCACTTGTTGCATTAGATCTTGAGATTGCATCTCCTGTATGTGGCTAATTCTCTTGAATGAGGAAAAATCAGTTTAAGTGCGCTGTTCTGACTTCACAGGAACTATGACAAAACACTGCACAGTCCCGAGTATAACCTATGCATACAGCCAGCTGCTTGCATATGTGACTGTAAAATACTACATATTTATGGTTGTAATGAAGTGAGCAATTAGAAAAGTGAAATCTATCCAGCCTGAAGAATGGATTTTCTTCATCACTGTGCCTTCATCTTTTCCTGTATTCCCACTTTGTATCCCCTCTTCTAGTTCCAAAATGATTATGTCCACGTGCCTGAATTAAAACTGCATTATTTCCTTTTCCATTCATACCATTAAATTTCAAAACATACTGACAATTTGTCAATATGACTTTTTTTCCTGTTAGAAGGCTATCAAATTATAAATCAATTACTCACTACATATTAATACAGGAACAGCAAGAAGAATGAGGTTTTGTCCTCAATAGCCATAGAACACCCCACTTCCCATCACCATCCCCTTCCGTCACAGGATACACGAAATACTTTGCTTCTGCAACATCGCTTGGCTGCTTAATCAGTTTGGAAATAAGTGTAGACATTTATACTCCACAAGGTGTCACTCTAAAACAGCTGGAAAAAAACGTCTTTTTTGCTTTGAATTTAACCCAAAAGGTCAGGAATTAACAGCATTTCAAATTTAACAGTGAACTACCACCAGACTCTACTCAAAGCTACTACAGTGCAACAATAAACGCAATGTGCATTTTTTGTTGTAAATGCTGTATTTCAAAACCAGACTATTTTTAACATACTTTCCTAGCAAAGTGCGCAATAGTGTCTGTCAGTAACTGTTCAAATCTGGGACAGCATCCAGCAAGTGTTTCATCTGGGTAGATTCCACTTTAGTTAACTACTGTTGGCTTAGTGAACAGACAGAGAACAACTTCAGACCCAACATCTTAGGTCTGCAAGGTATTTAAGCTTTTTAATGAAATACACTTTCTCTAGAAACAGATTATAGTTTTAAATAAATAGTGTATTCCATGGAAATTATGTTCAGCCCCCAAAAATACAAATAGTTGTCTGCAATGAAACTAATGAAACCTCATTTCACTAACAGTGAATTCATTCTCTGAAATCTAACAGGAGAGAATTCCAAGTAGGTTTGCTTATATCTAACAAAGCTTATAATGTAGCTTTTCATTGTTCTCTTTGGTAACCATGAATTTTCATAAGCTTGAGAGATCTTTGACATATCTATCAACTTTAACTGAAATTGATCATCATGGTCAGAACATACTAGAAGGAATCACACACAGATATGAGTGCCTAACTCTCATTTCACAGGAAACAAGATTAATATGAAGCAAGTGACAGCTTCACTGGTAAAGAGGCAGGTGTGTAAGGATTTAAGCGTTTTCTGGTTTGTATGGCATCTGACAAAGCTCTGAAAACTGTTAGTTCATACAACAAGGGCCTCTGAGAATCTAATTCTTCAAAACTGATTTCATGGAGCAAACACTTCAGAATGCATTGAATGTAAAAATGCATTTGGAGTTCTCTTGCTTCTGTAAGAATTAATGAAAGCTGGAAACATGATAAATACATTGCTGAAAACAAATAAATCTTTAGAGAACTACTTTGAAATAAGCAGGCACTCTGGTCCCAACTTGTTTTGTTAAACTCCTCAGCAGCTTTTACCTTGCATAAGCACAACCACATTTGGCAGGGGGATGGGAGGGAGGGAGCAGGAGAGAACGTATGTAGGAATCATGAAAATGAGACCATTAAAAGCCTCATTCAAGGTCATTTGGCAATTGTATCATTGAAACCACAAAACTAAAACAATGGCTTGGCTAGGTAACCAGATTTCTGATTTGTGCCATTTTTATAGTTATAATTCCATTCACAAGATGCATTAATCACACCCGATGCCACTGATATGGCTATTAAAGGAGAGGAAAAACCTCAGCAGTTACCGTAACAAAGACACTTCCTTCTCTGTTTTTTCCATTCAAGTCATACAGAACACAATGAAGGTTTTTTTTTTCCTTAGTCTACACACTGCATCCAACTCTCCTATTACTCTCCTTCTCTTTGAGACTTTGTGCATATCCACAGCTTTTGCTTCAGAACTATGTCTACCAAGCAATTTGCAAGAAGAAAGCTCTACCTCTGAAGTAGGAAAACACATGGAAACCTGAGAAAATGAACTGGAAAAGATTCATTAGAGACAGAAGAAGAATTAACTGATTTTTGCTACCCACTATCGCCAGTCTGCATGATACTATCAAACTACCCTCATTTTCCTCAGTTTTTAAATAAAGCGAACATTAGAACCAACATAAGTTTTGCTGGAATAATCAAATTATTGTTGTTCCTCATCCAGAAGAGCCTAATAGGGCCTTAAAAAAAAATTCCCCCAACTGAATTAAACCCTCTGCCCATAAGACAATGTTTTATACAGGAATGCTAACAATCAAAATCATTGAATCATAGAATTATAGAACAGTTAGGGTTGAAAAGGACCTTAATGCAGCAACTTCTATCAGCTGCTGTACTGCTCAGCATTCAATACATTTCTGTCATGTACAGAATACATGAACACCACATACATGAACACCAAATAGATTTTAAACAGAAAAGCAGGCAAAATGAGTCAATCCAAACCAGAAACTGAGCAGACCCTTTGGTTTTCTTTGAAGTGATACTTCATTCAGAAAAAGATCACACTGGATTTAGCTATTACACTGATGTCTGCAGGATAAGGGTACTAGATAAGCAATTATGTTTGATAAGGAAAGGAAAACTGTGGGGAATCAAGTGAGAGACAATAGAGCTTTTATTCCCTAGGATTGCACCAGTGCAGGCAGAAAATGCCACAATTAATTCTTGCAAACAGAAAAATCCATGGGAAGTGACATTACACCTCCCACTCCTCAAAAAAACTAACAACCAAAAAAAAAAAAACAAAACCCAAAAAAGCCCCACAAAGAACCCAAACCCATACCTACTCACACAACATACTTATTTTAATCCTTTTTTCCAGATCACACCAGCTGAGGCTGTTTAATACAGTCAAGAGACAGCTCTGCTCAGATAACCTAGAGGTTTCTCCTTATAACTCTGCTCCCTGCTCCACTTAGATGGGGAAGAAAACAGCTATGAGTCAAAGCTGTACCTTAAGAGGAAGCTGACTATTACATTCCTCATCACCCACAACTCTAGGACATTGAAGACACTTTTCAAGAGACCATTTCCTCTGAGCTATGTGAAATTATATTTGAAAAACAAAACATCCATGCAGTCTTGGATACAGCTTCCCATAAAGTAAAAGCAGATCCTCCAGCTATCTGCTACAAAGAGCTGCATGGCTTCAGCAAGGAGAAGAATTTTGTATCACAGAGATGCAGTTTTCTTACAGCACGAAAATCATGAGAATTTCAGTCTTTTTCTTTCCTGGCACTGAAAAAACAAAATTCCTGGCTCTGATAAATCAAAGCTTGGGCAGTACTCAAATTCTTTTGTAACAAACAAACATTTCTGTATTAAGAATAATACTGTGTTCAAAAGGCCTTTCTCTTGCACCATAACAGGGAATCTGCTTCACAAACCTGAACTGGAATCAGATTCCTCTGGAATTATACTGGTATCCAGAGCTCAGAGCTATGTTTTTAATAGAGAAGTAGGTGCTTCCCAGGCTTGTCAAACAAGACTGTGATTGAGTAAGATAATTAAGACTGAACACCTCTTCAGTTGCTATTTGCAGATTCTTAGCAACCTCTGAGAGTAGAAACAGCATCAAAATGTGGGAAGAGGCACTAAAACACCAAACACATGCAACAACACAGAAGGTAGGTTTTGATCTTGTGGTTGAGAAGTTCTTTGGAAAGAATATTGAACCCAAAGCCTGGTTCAACTGGGAACTGAAGTAGTAATGGGGACAAAGGGCAAGTCCCAGTACACACATGAACCACAACAGCTGCTGATACTGTATTTCCTTGGGTATGTGATTGACAGCCACATCATAAACCTTTCACAAAACCCAACAGTTTGCACGCTTGCACTGTACAATTTTAGATTATAGTACTTCTAGCAAAAGGATAGATCTATCATATCTTTATCATAAAGGAGACATGAATAAAGTCAGAGGGACAGTTTTTCTAGTTGTTGTCACTGAAGGAAATACTTTGAGCTCAGTGTCTGATCCACACAGTAATTCTCTGCAACAAGATTGTTTCACCTTTTGATAAACCAAAACTGGTCAAAAAGTGAGGAGACAGATAAAATTCAGAAAGCAGTTTCTCCCATCAAAATACATCCTCAATCTAAATCAGTTACTGTTCTTTTTATTAAGATTTACGGTAAGAAGTTCAATACAACCAATATAAACTGACCTTTTCTTGACCTGCTATCCACAAAGTGGGTGCCATTATACAAACTTAAGCAGTTTTACCCAGACTGTTAGGCAGCACAGCTTATAAAATGTGTTAGCGTCACCTCCCAAGAACTTCAGCAGTTACAGATTCAGACCCCAGTCAAATTTCAGTTTCTTTCAAGAAGAGTTAAGAAGCAACAATTTCACCTTTTCCACCCTTGGAGAGGAGCACTAGCAAGCACAGGACTTACATGCACAAATGCAAGCTTGGTGAAAAGAAAAATTCTCATTCATAGCACATGTGCACCTCCTCTGAATTCCAGTGCTGATATACTTTCAGAAACATGACACTGATGTCAAATAAAATGAGTCCCACACCAATCTAAAACTTGAGGGCTATACTGATCCTTAAAAGAGGAAACAAACTGAAGGAAGACTTAGTATGATTTATTTTCCTTTATAACCTAATTTGCATATCCTAGCATATATCCTAGCTATTGCTTTAATCTTCTGACATACTGATAATACAGAGACGCAGGCTCCTGCAGTCCCATCTCACTTAAGTATTTTGGTATTATTTCTTTGACAAACCCTGGTGGTACACTGACTTTCCCTTCTAATCTTTTACACTCAGGGAATTCTCTCACAAAGTTTTCAATGTACATCTGTCAAACTAAATCGCTACTGGATTTATTGTTTTAAGTAGTAATTTCTGCAGCAGCAATTTGACAACAGATTCTTGGCATAAGTGCAGACCTGCCTTTGCTCATTTTCAAATAAGTTATTTCCTTCATGAGATACATCTTGATTCTAATTCTCTGCCTTTAATCTTAAATGCTCTTATTCACCAACAAGCTAATTTTCACTTTAAAATACAGAAATGTGTGTTGCTAATTCTGTCAAATTAATACTATACCAAACTGAATTACCAAGCACGAAAGAATTATATACATCATAAACTTTATTTTTTCCCTTAGTCTTATCTAACTGAGCCAGGTTCTGTGCAGTTGACTTTTCTGAAGCAGGATACTTTTCCCTGGTCTAGATGGATGGATCACATGGGAGTTTTCCATAATGACAAAACACAAACCAAGAGCAGTTAGCTCCCATTATTAACAAAGCACCACCCACGCTCAAGTAAATATTTAAATAAAAAATAAACATTAATCAAATGCTTTAAAAGAATTAGCAAGGGAATGACTGTTGCCTACAAAGACACAGAATAGACAAGGATTTCTTCCATAAAATTTCTAACCACAGTTAGTACCAGATACTATTGGGAAGATAAAGAGAAGCTTTTACTGTGGAGACATCTATTATATGCCTAAGTTTCTTCCTCTTAAGTTTCCAGATCCCTTGAACAGTCAGGTACAATGCCTACCTGTAACAAAAAAAACAAAGATTCTGGTGACAGAGCCACAACAAATAATTTTGCCATCTAGGGGCTGCAGACTGTACTTGTCCAACTTTAACAGAAACTTTGCTGCTGACTTTAGCACTTAAGATGTATTTTCACAGTGATGCAAATATTTCAGAGTTTGACTTTTTTGTTCCAGACCTGCAGCAGAGCCTGAGGGTCCCAAAGGCAGCCCATTCCCTTTTAAATCAACTGATGGGGCTGTGGGAAATGAGAAAGGACATCTCTTCTTGCAAATGGTCTCATGTAGGTACCTAGTGGGATTTTCAAGAAGATTTCAGAAAGTTATTCCACGTATTTTAAGTAATTTGGGAAACCAAAACAAATAGGCAGATTAAATAAAAAAAAAAAAGTTTTTAAAAATATATATATACACACACCCCACCCGTGTCAGAGCACAGACTGGGTTAAATATGAATTCAGTTTAAGTGAAGAAGTCTCTATGACTTCAGTGATGATATGATCCCATCCCTCGCTCCACTCCATACACACATACTTCCCCCCCTGAAGAGCCGATTAAGTAGGAACTAAGCCTCTCTTCCTACCACATCAGTAAGACAATGATGCTACTAGTTCCAGCAAAGCTCCTAGATACTTTGCTCATAGACTGTACTGGCCAACAAACAATTAGATCATTCCTGAATTAAAGAAACACCCAGAAGCAATTCTGCATAAGCACTATTTTCTTTCAAAGCACAATGGAAAGTTGGCATGTATTTCATGCACCAGAACTGTAATTTGGTTTTAGCAAGGGTTTATTTTAAAGATCTTCAGCTCTCACCTACAGGCTATTCTGAAAGCCCATGAATCAGCAGATAGTTACTGTTTATTAGAAAGCCATTCTCTTTAAGTCATCTTTACTTCCTCTTCGCATTTTGCAGAAAGCATAAAAAGAACTATGCCATCCGCCTATGCTATAGGCAACTGTCTACAACTGGCCAGAATCTAGAATATATTGAATTTTGATATTCAGACCCCTAACAAACAGCCTACATACTAAAAGAAATTTAGGTAAATAGCAGCCCTACAACAGACAGCTTCTTTCAGGTATTTACAAGATACTGTACATCACATCACGAGATCAGGTATACTCTTTTCCTTTATCCTTTTCTGGATAGACTTGTGGGGTTTTAAATTATCTTCAATAACCAGGTGTTTAAAGGAAATTAGACACTACACAGGTTAAACAACATGGTTCTATTAAAAACTATCTTTAACCATGGCACTCAGTGACAGCAATACAATACTTTTTCCACAAAGCAACTAATATAAAAATATGCCATAAAATCATCTGTAGACTAGTATGCTAGTACATATATGTAATCATAACATTCTTTTATAAACTCTTTCCTGAGATACCGTGGGTTGTTTGATTTTCTTTGTATTACTGGATGTGTTATCTTCACGAATCACCTAAAATAATTGTACAATGTTTTCTATGTGCAGGACACTCAGTTAACATGTAAAAAGTAGTATGTAAATATATGGCAAAGAAACAGCTCTTAAAAATTATGCAGTTTTTTACTTTCTTACATTTTTTTTAACGTTTGGCTCCTTGGGAGATGGAAGGGAGGAGCATGAAAAACCTGAAATTAGAGCTATGAATTGACAAAAAGCAGGAAAGCATTCAGGAATGTTAGGAGATGGAATATAATATAAATGACACAAAAAGAAAGCCATAATTCATGTTGGCTATGTATTGTCTTATAAAGCAACTGGTCATATTTTAGGCAGTTCACAGTATAATAAATATTTTTTTACTAATCTGTTTTGGAAGAGCCAATGTCTTTTAGGGTTTCAAGCTTCTCTAAAAGTTTCTTGTTCTGAGCTTCTAGCACTGCAACACGACTCTCCAGACATTTTATGTATTCTTTCTTCCGACGTCGACATTCTTTAGCAGCTTCCCTGCAAAAAGCAGAAGTAAAAAGTGCAAACAAAAAAGCCATTTGCATGCCATTAGAAAGCTCAGCAGATTATGGACACTATGACAGAATTCCAAATTTTGGAATTTCTCCAAAAATCAGTCTGAAAACACTAAGCAAAACTGGGTTCCACAAGGGCCTCAAGTGTCTCTTTCTCAAGTTCATATGGCAATCTGTAGAATTGCTTCCTCTCATGCCTTGATTAAAGTTCATAATAAACGAGGTCCAAATGAAAGACAGTTATTCTGCTTTATGACAATAAAGATCTTTGAGGGCCTTGAGTTCCTCAATGAGAGTCTTGTTTTGGTTTTCAAGCACAGCCACACGATTTTCAAGACATTTGACATATTCTTTCTTCTTCCTGCGACATTCTCTGGCAGCTTCCCTGGAACCAATACAAGGCAAATGACTACAGGAACAGCCACAATATGGCAAAGACTGGATAAATGAAATTACCTGCAATCCCTGCAGTTTCACAACAACAACACCACCACCACCAACAACAACTGTTGGATTGCACAAACAGAACATCAGGTAACAGCCATAAGCAATAACACAGTTAAAAAACAATTCCAAAGAACTAGAACTTGAAAAAAAAAAAAAATCATCAACAAATACAAAGATGGAATTGATACACAGAGGAACTAAGAAAAACCATAAGCAAATGACAACATATTGACTTGAACTGTACTAAACATGAAGCCTGAAAGCAGTTTCTTCTTCCAGTCACATTCCATTTTGTGTGTTTATCACTATTATCTTCTGCAATCAAAATTTTAAAATCAAAGAACATACTTTGAGAAAACAAGCATAACACCACTCTCTTCAGACAAAAAGCTAAATGCCAAGCTTACAACCTGCTGTCATTTCTACACCTTAATGTAACAACCTACAGCAAAATTTCAGCCCAAACAAGTACAATTTACTAGCATTTTAGAGCTGTCCACCTGGGCACATTTCAGCCACATGCATCTGGGGTGGTGGGGTTTTTTTTGCTGCTGGCAAATGGCAGCATGGAGCCATTCTCATAGCTCTGCTCAGAATTCTGTTATATTGAAGCTGAACACTTCGGGTAGTATTTTCAGAAGCATGTGACTGAACAGGCATTTAATTACAGAATAAGTTTTAGAAGTACTGGGAGTCCACTCCTTTAAGATCTTGGATCATGATAAAGTATCAAACTGTGAGAGTAACTTTCCAGCAAGGTATACGAGAGAGCATGTAGATCTAGTATTAAAACTGAAAAGAGGAGAAACAAAAGGAAGCACAACAATGCAGCGATCTTCATGAGTAAATTAAAATAAAGGACAGGCATGAGAGCAAAGCAATACCATTAATTTAATCATAAAGCAAGTTGCTATTCAATGCATTAAAGATCTGCATGGCAGACTATTTCTTCCATTAATTTAACTGCCATTGATTGCAGTAGTTATGCATTTAAAAAAAGGAGAGTCCAGCAAGAGGAATGCACAGAGAAAGACTGGCAGTTACAGCACACAGTCAAGCCCATGCCAACTAATTAAAAAAAATACAGCCACCTCACACAATATGCCTCACAAAATGACAAGGGCACTGCACAGTAACTTATCCCAGTAGCCAATTATTTGGAAAAGCCTGTAATTATCATTCCACCCTAGAATAAGTCCTCTTCAGAGTATCATTAATGGACAGCTGCTAATGAGATCCTCAGATATTTTCCTAACCAATTCTTTGCTGGGATGTTTCAAGATGAACAAACCCATACTGATAGTTTTACTGTTCGGGGAGCAGGAGGGAATTCAACGTTAAGTACACATCCAGATCATCACAAAAATGACCAGAAAGGGACAACACGAATACTGATTTCTGAATTTCCATAATATTTTCAAACTAAAAATCCATGGTGATATGGTCAACTCTAGTTTCCAGAGTTAACAGCCAGTACACAATGCTATAAGGATGTGGGATGGCTGACAATTTCTTGCCTTCACTTCATCACTCAGAGGCACAGCTTATGACCTTCAGAAGAAAGTTTCGTTAGAATGTTTTGGGGTTGGGTTTTTTTTTGCAACACTATTAATTGCAATATAGTCTTACCTATTCTTCATAAGTCTCAGCTCTCTCTTGCGAGTTGCCTCTTCTGCCAGTTGCTGAGGGCTATGCAAAGTCCCCGGTGAGGCTGCCATTACCACTCCCTGAGGTAAGGTAGTAGTGGGAGTTCGAATCTGGTAAGCTGGCATGTCTCCAGTGGCAGCTGTATAAAAGAATCATATTATAAAATAAAAAAAAAAAAATAAAAAAAAAACCAACAAACTTACACAAAAGTCACAGAACAACAGATTTCTGTGGATGAGTTATGTAGGATCCCTGCTACATAAAATATTTCATAGGCTGGTCATGTCACAGCTACATTTGTTATCGTTCTAGCATTTATGTCCACACTGTAAAATAAGTTATCTAAATTGCTCTAGCACGTGGTCCCACTAGCTAACCAGACTGAAGCCTGTGAAAGCTTCCACATGGCTCTTTACAGACAACATAGGGAAAGCTGTTTGAAAAACACTGACAGAGCATCCATATTTATTTCCTGTTTACACAATCCCCCAAAAATATGGTTCTGCTGTTGCAGCCACTGAAGTTTATATGCTACCCAGTGTCCTCCAACAGAAGCTCCAGAAGTCAACTTTCTCCTCTTTGTGACAGCAACAGTACCAGCCTTACTGCTTTTCCTCTCTACAGAGCAGCAGCATGGAAACCTTTGGAAAACCAGTGAGAGCTGCTGTTGCCAGAATGAAAATGAACAGACAAGTACTCACATTAAACAGTGGTATGCTCTTTGAGCAAAAGAACCACAAATAGGACGCTTCAGAATTAGTAGGCAAGAGACAGTAGTGGCTGTTTCACAGGAAGGGGTATAGTAACACAGTAAGCCAGAACACAAAAGTTCATATTCAGCTCCTGAGCCTACTACCACTTTTGAGCCCTCTCCAAGCAAAACATAGACCTGAAATCTGACCTGTTATTTGGAGCCAACACCTTTCTGACAGTCTGCCTCATTTCTGTATTTCTGAGGTACTTCGTTCCTACATGATGTACCCCAACTTTAAAATACTGTTAAAGTCCTAAATACTGTGTCTTGTCTGACACAGAGAGGGGGGAAAAAAAAAGGCTCTCTTCAAATCACAAGCAAGTATTCACCTGTTCCTGTCCATAAATATATTATCACACACCAAACTTCAACTGTTTTCATTAAAGCACCTGAACATAATGCATGAAATTTCAGAGACTTTTATGTTATAATTAATTAATACATTAAATCTTTAAAGCAATATTTAGGCAATGGAAAAAACTGGTGCCACAGTTTAAGACCAGCCTGCAACTACTCACCACAGAGCCGCCTGCTTACTTCCCCTCCCTTCCAATGGGATGAGGAATAGAACCAGAAGGGTAAAAGTAAGAAAATGTGTGGGCTGAAATGAAAACAGCTTAATAATTGAGATATAATAATAAGAATAATAGGAAAAAGAATTGTAATGAAGAGGAAAATAGCAAAAAGAAATAAAACACAAGACAAACAAGTGATGCAAATGAATAACAATTGATCACCACCAACTAACTGATACCCAGCCAGCTCCTGAGCAGCAGCCCCCAGTCAGTTTTCCCCCCAGTTTATATACTGAGCATGATGCCATATGGTATGGAACATTCCTTTGGCCAGTTGGGGTCACCTGTCCCAGCTGTGTCCTCTCCTAGCTTCTTGTGTCCCCCCAGCCTCCTCACTAGCAAGGCAGCATTAGAAGTTGAAAAGTCCTGGACTTAGTGTAAGTACTGCTCAACAACAACTAAAACATCAGTGCATTATCAATACTATTCTCATCCTGAATCCAAAATACAGCACTGTTATCAGCTGCTATGAAGAAAATTAACTCTATCCCAGCCAAAACCAGGACAACAAAACACCTTGGGGAGGCTGACAAGTACAGCAGTAAAGAGACATCTGCCAACTACAGGGGGGCGGAATAAACCTAAACTGAAAAAACAAAGAAACAAAGAAACAAACAAAAAACTATCATTCTTATTAAGTTAAAGTATGTGCTTCACTAATTAAATACAAAGAATAGGCTCAAGCTGTGTTTAGACTACAATTCCATAGCCATGTCCTGAAATCATTATCAGCTTAAACACTTTACACCTCCCCCCTCTCTCCATCCTGCTGGTAAAAGTGTTTGTGGAATTACAAGATGAACTGGACCAGTGAACTGGCTTGGGTTACAGATAATCCCCTAGGAATGGGGGAGGGAGAGAGAAATCAGTCCAGGACAGCCTTGTGAGCACTGAACAGGCAGCCACCCTGAACACAGGGCTTGGTGGCCTTGTACATCTAGAAGAAAATGAATTAACCCTGTCTTTTAGTTCTCCTCATCTTTTAGCACTATTGTTAAAATGGAATTTTATAAACCTTTCAGGCTCACCTTTATGTTGGCCGTATTACATACATTTTACAGACTCTATGGTAAGAACTCTTTTTCTATCATTACTAAGTAAAAAAAGAGATGTTATCTTGGTTTGCAGTAGCTATAATGAATTAGAAATCCAGGTGAAGGATTTTGTAGATCAAGTCATGGGGAAAGGCCCATAACTCAGGTCACTTCAGCCTGGCAAGACCAACTATTTTTTTGTCTTTGATTTACAGTCAGATATTAGGTAATAGGACTGACTGCTGCTGTTGCACTCAGTCCCGAGAAGACTCACTATGATCATGTACCTGCAACAAGACTTAACAAAAGCAAGTCCCTATCTTAGCTGGGATCAGCAAACACCACTAAGTAACATGTTGCATGAATAATTTAAGCAGGTTCCAGTAGTGTCTGTGCCTTCCTAACAGTTGACTCATTTATGAATCTAACAACATGGTAACAGAGATAAATAACCTTTTTGGTGCATAGACCTTGTAAACCCACACATTATTGTAAGTCTGTAAATTTTTCTGTATAATATCTCCAAAAGTTACAATAAAATACTGTTGCCTCCAAAAAAAATCATTGGGAAAGTTGAAACAGACTTTAAGCAGGAGATGAGGGGCATGTGGTGGTGGCACTATAAGATACCCCTGAAAAAAAAAAAAAAGATAAAACCATGGTTTGTGTCGAGTAATGTATCCACATATCACAGAGAAGGGTACCTTCCACTTCAGCATTTGAGACAAAAATCCCACGCTGACAAAGCTCTGTGGCTGTTTTCAACAAAGATCCTTGGAGATTTAAAGTAATTCCTGACATACTATACATGGGACTGAAACAAAGCTAAGGAACAAACCTGGATACAAAGATGGTATATTCCCTAACACATTGCTCCAAGTAATTTTTACTTTTTTTCCCCCTCCTTAAAATTGCAAGGGAATAAGAAGCTGCTGCAAACCTGAAGCTCTGAGTTAAGACCTACATAAAGAAAATTATTAATAGGAAGACAAATGAACAAACAAAACCAAACAAAACTCATTTGAAAGAGTGTGTAAATACAGCTCTGAGAAATTAACAAAAAAGAAAATTATTTTTTAAAATCAACTACCTCATATCAGCAGGTCCTTGAAAAAAGTAACTGCTGACCACTAGAGAGCATCCCACCATTTAAGTTCTTTCAGTAACTACTCAGGAGAAAAGCCCAATGCATGCTATGTATTAGTGCACCTATTCTTCTGTAAATCATAATGATGGAACTAGATTATCAAAGGGTTTTCAACTTTACCACTAAACTGGCTAAACAAGGCATGAACCATTATCTCTTTGAGCATGAAAAACCAAAACGTTGACTTAGGGAAGATACTTATCTTTGGATTAATGAAACAGTAGGCAGCGGCAATGAGCAGCAGCACGTAGGTCCTGGCTGCGAACCAGTTAATATTACAGATCTGCCGGAGGCAATTGACGAAGCAGAAAGGAACTGACTAAATCGCAGCGTGACTTGGAGCTGACGTCAATGTGTATCTTGTTTGGAGTTTAACTTTTCCAGTTCCCTACTGCAACACGATTCCAGGAAATCTAATGACGTCAGCCTTTTGAACTCAATTAGCTGAGGAACAGACCATTTTAACAGTGGAGGAGAAAACAAGCAGGCTCTATAATACTTAAAATTTATTGTTCTCAAATTTGTTTGCATTCAGCATTTCCTTTAAAAATGAAAGCACAGAGCTTATTTACAGCACTGAAACTGCACACTGTTTCTCTCTCAGCTCTGCTTAAGGTTTTAGAGCTGAAATAGGCTTAAGAGTTTATTACTGAACAAAAAGCACTGTCATTTTTACAAAATAAGAAACAATTATAGGCATAGTAACATATATGGCCATCTCCACAAGAAGATGAATTTAAGTGGTGGATTTCTCAGCAAAATCCTGCATCTAATAGTAAAGATTAGTTGCCTGAATCAATCTGTGCAAGAACTCATGTACTAACCGTGATTTGTTTCCCACCCAAACAAAACTGTTAAAATTGCCCTGAAATCCTACACTAACTAGATATAACCAGAAGCTTTTTGTAGAGTTTGAAAGATGAAAGAGTTACAGAAACAGGTTCTAAAGAAAATGTCACAAATACCAACTGCTTAGACAGCCAAAAAGATAATGGAAAAGAGTAACAAAATTTTTACCTGTTTCATCTCCTGTTACAGCCATGCTCAGCGTCTGCACACGCGATTCTCCTGCTCCTCTAGCAGAGCTCAGCATGAAGTGTTCCAAACTAGCAAGCATGTGCAGGATTACAAGCAAGAGCACTGACATCACAGTGACCTCAGTTGCTTACCACTGTCATTAATATGCTCTGTCACTGGAACAGCTCACTGAAACTGCAGCCCAAAGAACTCTTTTTCCAGTAAGCTTTTTTTTTTCCTCCTGCTTCCACATTTCCATAAGTCTAGCTTTGTTCTTTTCCCTGAATTATTCACAAAGCCAGAGAAAGCACTCACCACAAAGCTGCCTATAAAACAAGACCTGAAAATTCACAGCACTGACTGACAGAAGTTAAAACATAGCTCTAGCATTCACAAATGAATACAAATTAAAGTCATGATTGGATGGAAAACAGGGAAATTTTAAAAAGACATGCAATTGTTTTGATTGAAGCAGTTCTACTAAAAGGCAGAGACCTCTGTCAGAGAGACATGCAAGACAGGAAAGCTTAGTAAGATGTAACAATAGGTAAATGAAAGGCTGAAACTCCTTGCTTTGGGGAGGGAAACCACAACCCACTCATTTAAGTTAAAAGATTCAGAAAAGATAGAAAAAAGCTCCAAGAAAGTCAGTCAACCTACAGCAAGTGATTCTAGAAGCTGTATTAGTAATTCTGGATAAGGGCTACCTCTCTCCCATTCCCTCCTTTTCAAATGAGGTTCAGGAGATCTGGTTGACTTAAGCGTTTGTTTTTTTTTTTTTTGTTTTTGTTTTGTTTTTTAATAAAAATACAAAACCAAAACCTCAGCTGTAACAGAATTATTCTTTCTTTACACTAATTTAAATGAAATGCCTCTCAACAAACAGTCCAGGCTCTGGTCTGTATGTAGGGCATAGCAAACTTCTAAGGCCTTTGTCTGAAATAAAGAAATTTATCAGCTGTGAAACTATTCCAAGGACAGCAATAATGGAAGCACCAGTGCAAAACCAGAGCTCCCTGTGATTACAGGACCACTTCAGGATCAGATAAATATAAGATCAGAAATGAAGCATGCAAGAAATACAAGCCTCAGATGTCAAATACCGCTCTTCGTATCGCTGACCACGTCATAAAACACAGAGATCCCAATAGAATGATTTTTGAGACTTTTTATACACATTCTCACTAATAATTAAACTCTTTTGCTTCAACAAGCAAAAAAAAAAACCAAAAAAACAAAAACAAACCCAAACCTTAAAATGTAATAGGAAACTGTCAGGACATCAGAACTGCCTCTGATATTGTCCATGAATGCAAACTTGGAGCAAACAGAATATCACTCAGTCGATCATCACCTTTAGTGCTTTTATACTAACTCTTTTTCCCCATCAGAGGTTATGAAAAAATATCAAGCACAGAGTTTATATGATTATTACATATGAGATTCATCAATAAAAACTTTAGAAAAAATATAAATACATACACTATCTTAAACAGATCTTTCCTGCCCTTCTATGCTCAGGGGGCTTGCCTAGAATATTGGGAGGGAGGGGATTGTTTGGGGAGGGGGGTGTTGTGTGGCTTTGTTGTTGTTGGTTTTGTTCGGGTTTTTTTGTTGGTTTTTTTGAAGCAGCTTGTTTGTTTTGGTTGCTTGGTTTTGATTTGTTTGGGGTTTTACTTCCATGACAATTAAAGGTTATATACCTAGAATCATTATAACAATATACTTAACTGGGAAGATTACCGAGCAGAATGTTGCTGTCCTATTATAATCTTTTCCCATTACAGTCACCTAATACTATAGTACCAGGTAAAGAGTACATAAATGAGAAACAGATTATAGACTTTCTAGCATGGGCAAGATAAAAACATATTAGAGATTTGTGTATCAAACTAACTCCATTGTCTAACTCCATCCTAAATAACTCAGGTTAGTTGATGACACACAAAAACTATAAAAAAGACATTTGTATTACCATAAACATCCTCAGGTGCTTTCATACTCTTTTTATGTACTTTTTATAATTAAAGATACTTTTTTAAAAGACTTTCTGGTATCAACAGCATATATACTAAGGTGAAACTTTTTACATTCTCATCATCCCCGAGTTCATGCTCACTTACTATTCCCTTTGTATTTTTCCTTTTATATATTATACACCATTTTTCTTCTGTGCCAACAGCTATGAACATCATTAAAGCACTTTGGGCCAAACAAAGGCAGAATTGCAACAAGTCAACTTCTCTGACCATGAACAGAGAACATATAAATTTAGTTAAAAGTATGTAGAAGCTTCCAGAAACAGGATATAGCAAGTATTCAGTAACTGTCTCTGAATCCATTTTTGAAGTTTTCATCGCAGGCAAGACACTTGATGGGCTACACCATCACTTGAGCCCACCACTGAGACTTACTAGGGAGGCTAGAGAACAGCCCTGACTAAGGACAACCCTGCAACAAACAGTCTGTAAAGGAAGGCAAGTCAAATGAAAATTCCCAAGAACTGAAATGCTGCCAGATATAATTCCTAAGTTCTATGCTTCTTCACAGACTGGGGAGATTCTAGGAAACAACTGAGGAGCTGCACATTCTGCCTCACCCACACTCCACCCCTGAAGCTCTGAAGAATCAAAGCAGTATATACAAACACTACAGTCAACCTGGAGAGACAGAGAAGTCCTCTAATTTAAGAGATGTTTATGTACATATAGGAAACATGTTACACATACTCAGAAAACATTAACTACCAAAGTGGGAAATTTTTTTGTGGGACAACCAAATGTGGATCTTAAGGCTTTGCTAAATATGTAATCATAATAATATTGAAGGAAGATATAACAGTACTCTCTGCATGCTGAAAACTAACATATTGGCTAAGATTTTTTTTTTTCTTATATTACAGTCCCAAAACTCCCTTGAAATGCTTCTGCAGTATTTTGGGAAGACAGTGTATTTCAGTGAAGAATTAACCAGAGGCAATGGAAGAATTCAAATTTGGTATCATTATTTAGCATTGCCTCAACAAGTTCAGATATCTACAAGCTATTAGCTTTATTTACATCCTGGACTTCCTTTACAGCAAAGGGAGAGAAATAGGCACTTACAGACAGAACTTATTTCAAATATCCATATTAGGGCAAAAATGGCACCTCAGTCTGGATTTTACCATCTCAGATACCTCATCATCCTCACGAACATATTTAAAGCTGTTTTCATGGTTCATTTCAGACAACTGTTCTGGCTTAAGAAAGCATTCATACAGCCCTCCCCACTTCTCTGTACCCATTTAAAAAAAAAAATATGAAAAATAAATTCCCTATAACCTCCATGGAAGCCATTCATTTAGTGTCTCTGTACACAAATCTTTTCCACATTTTCAAAGGTTTTCCTCAGCATAACCCAAACATCAACCCTACTTTCCCTGGTATTTGTAAGAATCCAAGATACTTTTGGTTCTTAATCTCTTCCAGCATTTCCAGAAGGCTGGGAACAGAAAGGTTCCAGAATTCACTATTCCCAGTTCATTTTGCATGCGTGCATGTTATAGGACCTACAAAGTGTCCTGCTGTGAGAAAATTAGCTTCAGTAAAAGATTTTCTTTCTACTAAGAGTCACAAATTGCAAGGAAATTCTGCCTTAAACATATCCAAAGAACTTCAGATTGATTAAATGCTAAAAAAAAAAAAAAAAAAAGACAAATCAGTTTCATATATCAAATAAGATGCATTCTCAGCATCTCATTTCAACCTGTAACAGTGCCTCTACTGCAATTAAACATCTCTCTCCAGCTCTGGACACGAGACCTCAAAGTAGAAAGTTATTTTATACTGTTATTTTCTCCTCATAAAATTTTTTAATCAAAAGAAGTAGCTGCTTTACTAAACACAGAAACTGAGTCTCCTCCTAAGGCTGCCTTTCATTTTGTTATACAGGTATAATGCAAACACAAAATAAAAAGTCTTTTAAGAAAAACTGGTTTGCATTAAAAAAAAAAAAAAATAAAATGCAATAGCCTAATAAAACATACCTTGAACAACAACCTGGCTTCCTGGAACAAAATACTGCTGTGTGCTATGTGGTGATTGCCCTGCATATTGCACAATGGTAGCACCTGGCTGAGGAGCTCCTGAATTTGTCATTCCTAATGTCTGTAGTCCATGGGCACCATCAGAGGCTGGAGTAGAAATCTGGATTGCACCACCTTGAGTTATAGTAACTAAAGAAAAAAAGAAAAAGTTAAGCAACAGAAAGAAATATTGCCTAAACATTAAAAAGCACATCTTTCTCTTTAAAATAAAGAGAATAAATAAACACTGTCTGATAGGACTCCTCCTCCTCCTCTCCTTGCTTAGAATTAATTGTACAATACAACTCGCATAACGTTAATACTGATTTCCACAAATATAAAGCCTGTTTTGTAGTACATGCCATGCGTGTAACAGATAAAAAGCAGCGTTCCGCACATTTTACCTCTACACTCTCAGAATTATTAACCCTCCTGAAACCCTTTTAATACAAAAAATATACTAAAAAAAAAAAAAAAAATAGTACCTTACAGGCATACAAACATGAAACTGAAGAAGTTATTAAAGAAGAAAAAAACTAAACAACTATGTTTATCAAAACCCACAAAACAAAACGCATGACAAAGGAAGAGCATCTAGACAAAGAAAGAGCTAGATCTGATGGTCACAAGCCTTTGCTTAGTGTGAGAGAAACTCCAGCCCAACAATGTTTTTCCAAGCCGCAAAGAATTCAATACTTATATAAAAATAGAAACAAAGCAAAGTTTGTAATTTCCCCCCATATAATCAGCAATATCAAAGATATAAATATACTTTAACCATTAAAAAAAAATCATACTTTGTTGCTTATTATAATTATTCAAGACAAAAATCAAATTCACTACATAAGTTATTAATTAATTTTGAAATTGGCATTGTTAATAGCTGAAATATCAAAGAAAGGTTTGGTTTGGAAGGAGCCTTAAGATCATCTAGTTTCAACCCCCCTGTCACAGGCAGGGATACATTCCACTAGACCAGGTTGCTCAAAGCCCCATCCATCCTGGCCTTGAACACTGCCAGGGATGGGGCATCTACAGCTTCTCTGGGAAACCCTTCCCAGTGTCTCACCACTCTCACAGTGAAGTATTTCTTCCTAATATCTTATCCAAATCTATTCTCTTTAAACTTAAAGCCGTTATCCCTCATGCTATCACTATACTCCCTGATAAGAGTCCATCCCCATTTTTCTTGTATGCTCCCTTTAAGTACTGGAAGAATTGCCATAAGGTCTCCCTGAAACCTCTTCTTCAAGCTACAAGACCTCAGCTCTCTCAGCCTGATAAGGTTCATAAGGGAGATGTTAAAGGCCTCTGATCACAGCACTCCTCTGGACCAAATCATGCAGGTTCATGTCTGTCTTACAGTGGGGGCCCCAGAGCTAAATGCAATACTCCTGGCGGAGCCACGTGAGAGGTGAGGGGGAGAATAAACTCCCTTGATCTGCTGGTCACGCTTCTTTTGATGCGGCCCAGGATGGAACTGGTTGTCTGGGCTTCAAGTACATATTGCCAGCTCATATTTAGTTTTTCATCCACTAGTACCACCTAATCCTTCTCCTTAGGATTGCTCTCAATCCTCTTATCACTCAGCCCATATCCATGTTTGGGACTGCCCTGACCCCTGGGTCAGGACCTTGCACTTGGCCTTGCTAAACTTCATGAGGTTTGCATGGGCCCACCTCTCAAGATCCCTCTGTATGGCATCCCTTCCCTCCAGCATGTCGTCCACACCACAGATCTTGGTGTCATCAGCAAATCTGCTGAAGGACCACTCAACCCCTGTACATGCCCCCAACAAAATGTTAAATAATACTGGTCCTAGTACAGAGCTCTGAGGAACACTACTCATCACTGGTTTTCACCCACACGTCGAGCGATTGAACGCAACACTTTTCTGTGTGACCATCCAGCCAATTGATTATCCATCAAGTGGTCCACCTGTCAAATTTATGTCTCTTACATTAATTAAAAGTCTTAGAACTTTTAGATGAGATCCAGTTCTCAGGAAGTAACAAATTCCTTTGTGCCCCCAAAAGGTATTTTTGAACTACAACCATTGTTATTGTACTTAAAGTGGTCTGAGATAGCACAAAAGTCATATATAAGTACAGATTCAGGATTGCCAGCTCCTGCTTTCACTTTCAGATTCACAATATTGGATAACTTTCTTGAAGGTTCTGCTTTGGTTATGTGGACACATGATTCATTACACAGCCATGTGAGTTTTGGAGATAATTTCAAATGATCTGTCTTGACAAGATTAAGTTATCTTGAAAGTGAAACATCAGATGACAACTCTTCAAAGAGCACTAGAGATACTAACAGTTGATTAGTAAACGGTTATTAGTAAATTAGACAACATTAACTATTAGAAGCTAAGCTAATATTTTGAAAGTGTAGTACACTATCGAAATTGCAAAATCCCAGCAGCTAAATTAACTTCTTTTTGGAGAAAATTTGGAATTCCTCTCATGGTGGAGCAAGCACAGAGCCCAATCTGCAATACAGGAAAAAGGTTCAGCAAAGACCTTGAGTCCTACCCTCATAATGGGGAATATGTGATGTAGAAAGTCCTGCATTCAGGCTTCAAAATCTTTTGCATGGTTAGACTACCACCACAGGTGAGGCAAAACACCTGTGTTTTATCAGTGTTCAATAACATGACAGAACTACAGCAAACACAATAGGTTTCTAGTCAGATCAGGCTACAAGGTTCATACATAAGACACCACCTCATGAAAAACTACCCATTCCCCTTAGAGAAAGATAACACATATGTTGATGAAGGTAACAGAGAGACATTTTATCTAGCTGGTCATGCCTGTCAGTCTTTCTGCTTCCATAAGCTAAAGTCAAGAAGCTCTGAGGAAAAAGATACTTGGAAACCATGGTAACATACTGTTTTGGCTGGCAAAAAGCAAGCAAAGAACAGCCAATCGCTGCTGCTATGAGAAAAAATACCTGCTTTTCAGAAAAAAATATTTTTTCAACTTCCTCCAAAAATAGACATCCAAACACCAACATAAAGTCAAAATTATCTTTTCAACTAAACTGTCTGTCCTATGTAGAGGTAGAGAGAAGAGAAAATAAAGAATGAGCAAATAAAGTAGCATAAGGTATATGTGAAACCAGGGCACATGACAGATGGCTGTAGTGACAATGCAACACCAACTCTCCAGTTCTTCATTGTCATGGACACTTTGCAAGCTTAATGCATAAACTGCTGGATGCCTTTAAAAGGGAACCCGTGCAGTTAATACTAGTCAAGAAGAGAGGACTACTCATACAGTAATTAAAAGCAAAAGTAAAGTGGTATTGACAGGAGACATAAAGACACACAGATACATGTAGTGACTGTCTGAATGATATCCAGATTGAAATAAACACAGGTAAGGCTGCATTCCCACACAGTGCTCTGTTTTTAGCTAGCAGCAGTTCCTGAGGATCACAGGACAGCTACTCAGAAATGCTGCAGATCTGTGCCTTACACATTTGAGGACCAGAAGTGAACAGTCAAGCTCTCTTTGGTAAAATCCCAATTAAGACCCCCTCCCTTACAAATAGATGACCATCCTAGCTATCACTTGGAAACAATTCTTCCTGACCAGAATTAGAGAATACACACATTCACTGAAGGAAAAAGATGTGTGAGGCTTTAAAAGTTGAACTAAAAAAAGAAAAAAAAATTATAATGAACAACAAATTGGGTAAGAAAAACCACATCCATGAAGACAGCTCTCAGAAGTTTTGAGCCAACATCAGGAGAGTCTATAAAAGCTGACACTGCACCCTGAGGCAATGCCTCATTACAAATGAGAACCTATTTAACAAGTTAAATTACCTTAAATACACAGCACATGTTTTAGGATATGTCTATAACTTATTCCAAGGAAAAGCAGCATAAACCAGAATTCTATGCTTGGTCCATGCAAAAGCCAAGTTTAAATTAAGATAAATGACAATTTTTTGTAGACTCTGTTTATTTAAGCATATGGTTGGTCAAGATCTCTGCTGCTTGAGTTTTCAAAAGTTAATGTCTGATTGAACAAAAAAGCAAAACTTATACATTTCATTATTCTTACATATACTTCCCTGTCACTATGATTTATAGCTATGCACAAATTGAAACATCTTTAATTAAGAATCACCTCCTACAAGACATTGCTAGTATAAGTACAACTCTTGTTTCCTAGAGGAAATTACAATTAAAAACCCTAAACTCTTAAATTCTTACAAATCCCTCTGGTTTGAAGGCTCACTAGAACATAGTACAGACACTACAGCATTTCTTTTTAAGCTTTGAAACTGTAAATATATTTTTAACCAAATCTAAGCCAAACTAAAAATATAATTCAAAAATTGAAGAGTAATTTGGTCAAGAATACCTGTCACATTCTGTACCAGATAACTGTAATTTACCATGACCACAAGCCCACTGAAAAGAGCAATTCAGATGCTGGACAGCATGAAGCAGACAGGTCTATAGGTTACAGAAAAAGTAAGAAAAGCAGCTTAGGAAGTCAAGAAAAATTACTTTCTATGCTGAAGGGGTAGATAGGGAAATTCTGCCTTCTTAGAGTTGATAAATTGCATGAATTAAATAAATGAGGAATCGCAGAGGTGATAAGCCATTCTAGCCTCTTTTATATACTACTGCAATGTTTTAATACATCTCCTCTGTTCTCTATTTCAGGGAAAAAACAAAACAAAACAAAACAAAACCTAAAACAACAACAAAAAAAAAAAACAAAACCAAACAACAAAAACCGTGTAGGAACAAAGCTTTGTCCAATATATTATATATTTCAATATAATTGGAAAAAAAAAAGGTATTAGAAAGTTATCCCTTGGGTAATATCTGATGAAGCCAAAAGAAGTTGTGGAGAGACTTTCCAACATTTTTAAATACAAGAATCAAAAAAAAAAAAAACAATGAATCCATAGAACAGAACTGTGAATCTAACTTTTAACTTGAATTTGGATGAAGTATCAAATGTTGGAGAACACTGTTTAGGTTAATTCTGCAGTTAGAGCATTCATACTTGACAAGCGGAGAGGAAGAGACACAGTTCTTTTAAGAAAGAAAATTCAAAGTTAAGAAATTATTTCATACTCCAGCCATACACTTCACAATAGTTTAACTCGCTTATTGCCATTTCATGTAATGAATAGCACTAATAAAAAGTAAATTACAGCCATTGGAAACCACAACGATTTATAACACTGAATTATTCACACAGAAGTGCCAGTATTTTTCATTTCATCTGATCCTCATCTCCACATTTTTAATGCATAGGAGGTCTAGGAGGACAAAATCTAGCAACCAACAAACTTTACAAGAAACAGACTTAAAGTTTATAATGCTCACATTAGGGAAAACTAAATACAAAAATCAAAGTTATTTAGAAATACAGAAACTCTCATTGTTTTTCAACAAAATCCAACACCTGTACTTCATTATGGAACTCTTAGAAACAAAGGTGTTCCTACATATGTTCTGCAACATCACACAGTATCTTTGGAAACATACTGTATTGCCCTGTGTTAGAGTGATACAGGCCGGCTGGCATGGCCATTGCAGGAATTCCAGAAGGCACTCCTTCATCATCTGACTTTTCTTCTTCAATCTTCGGTACTGCAGGAGCATCTGATGAGAGCTCATTCAAAATTTTTCTAAAAAAAGATAATTTTATACATTTGAAATTCCATATCCATGAGAAAAATAAGGCTTTTATCAGACAGTTTTCTATAATATACAAGCTGCCTTTAAAAACTCTAATAAAAAGTCCTTACCGGTACGAAGGCCTTCTTGAAAGTATTTCCCTACGCTTTTGAGAATCAACTATCCCTTCTGATTCTGCAGATTCATCTGCAATCGATGCTGCCTGTAATAGCAAAGTTTCCGAAATTCATAACTTCATTAAAAAAAAAAAAAGAAAAATCTATAGCAACAGAGTGAAAGACTATTTAAAAAAAAACAAAACAAACTTCTATGCTTGCATGCATGAAGTTTGTGCACTTATTTAATCACTAATCATGTGATCTTGGACTTCTTTTACCAAAGCAAATCATAAATTATGAGGTTAGCAACATATAGTCATTTAGATGACATCTTCTATTTGAAAGAAAAAAAGTCTAAATCATCCAGGTTACTTTTTTGCAAATGACACCTAGAAAAAGTACTGAACATAGATTTCTTTAAATACAGTATACATTTTAATTAGCTTTTAAAGTGAAGTAAAACATTTAAAATACAGAATATTGCACTGATACACCTTAAAGAACAGTACACAATACAAAAGCCTCTTCACAACCACGCCAAAGCTATTTAGAAAATGCATTTATTTACACATTTATTACACTTACCAACATATATTCATAAATACAAATACACTACTTAGCAATACTCTGCAAATTTCAGAAGGCTCTGACGAATCAAATGCCTCATTTTCTTAGACCTTTATTAGTATTATTTTCACACATTCTTTTTCTCTTAAAATTACCTGAGACAAAGTTAAGGCCTGGAGCTGAATCACCCTCTTTACCAGCAACTATCTTATTACACAGAACTGAAAGTGATTAGTGTACAAGGAAAAAACCTTATTTTCTTGATTTTACGACTCAGAGCTGCTGGCATTTAAGATTTCCATACTGAAACAGTGCAGTAAAAGCTAATGTGGAAAATGACCTTTTCACATAAAGACAGACCAGTCTGCAGTTTTAAACTAAGCACTATGTTAAGCTAACACTGAACAAACATGAGTTAAGTGACTAGAATGCTCTAGTGTTTGACCTGGAATCACTGGAGACTTCCAGGCAACACAGGGAAGACATGGAAGAGCTCCAGAACTATTGCAGCTGCCAAACCTGGGTGCTTGGTGCTAGAAATAAAACCTGCTTGATCTCAATGAAAATGACTGACTGAAAGGTTCTGGAAATTTATAAGCCTGGGTCACAACAACTTAACAGTAAAACTACATCTTGAAAAAACTACAGGTTACTGCAGAATGAAATTCTCTTCACTGGTTAATTTTATTACTTTCCAGTTTTATGTAAAAATATTAAATGTAGCCTCATTTTGCTAGGTAGTATGTAGGAAGCTTTAGTAAAACTCTAAACTTGTCTAATAAAAGACCATCCAGAAATAATGAGAGGTATGTACTTCTGCCTGCCTACAGATATATAGCTCCAAACCAGACTTCGGAGCTGACTGGCAGAGATACAAGAGCTTCAGGAATTTTGTATCTATCCTTCTGAAGGATGGACCAATGCTGACCAGCAAAGAGATTGCCTGAAAGTAATCTCCCACCAGTACCCTACAGCAACCTGCTTGTGGATTGATCTTCAAGCCTCTGGCACAAAACTTCAAAACTAAAATAGTATTACATAGCCAAGAGCATAGGCATCCTATCTCAAAACAGAGCTCTCATTCTGCCAGGGGAGATGGGAGGGAGATAAAACAATATGTATCTAATTCCTTCAGGACAAACAGCAAGAAAATGAGCCCCTAGTGCCTTTCAACCTTCCCATCCCACTAAGGATTACCTATAGCCACACCTAGTCTGTGAAGATGGCTAAAGAAGTCAGGAACAGTCGTACTTTGGGAAGAAGGTAAGGCAATCAAAAGGCGATTTAAGCATTTTAATGTGGAAGAGGGTACTTTGTGGAAGAAATGTCAAAAGTTCCAATTTTCATCAAAACAAATTTAATGTTTCAGTCTGTTCTAATAGCAAGCAACCATGCTCGCAGTGCTGACCAGTGGAAAACAATGTCATTTTTTCCTGGACATCATTCAGACTTCAACTTCACTAAACTGCTGTGTTTTTTGAACAAACTTAACTTAGTCTGCCAATAACTGATGCACTACAGAGGGGATCAAATAGAAAAGTTGAATAATAATCTTCAAACTTTCCAACAAGTGAAACAACATTAACAAAATAGTAAGGGGCATGATATAGATAAGCCTTCCCTTAATCCAAAACCCAACAGCATTACAAGAAAAAAGGTTGAACGTTTTCCAGTTTAAAGCTACAGGTGTTTGAAGGAGAGGTCAAGCAAAGCCTTAAAATCAACTTTCAGCATACTTTTTTTTTTTTCTTGTAAAGTAAACTGATCTTGTTTCCCAAGATCCCTACTTTCTGGCAAAAATACAATATCAAATTAAAGCCAAATGATCAGGAGGAAATGCCAGGTGGCAGGATAAAGTACTTAAGAGGATCACGAAAGGCACAACCTCTGTAATGGAGTCTTTTACAACACAGAATCATAGAATCATAGAATAGTTAGGGTTGGAAAGGACCTCAAGATCATCTAGTTCCATCCCCCCTGCTCCAGGCAGGGGCACCTCCCACTAAACCATGTCACTCAAGGCTATGTCCAACCTGGCCTTGAACACTGCCAGCGATGGAGCATTCACAACTTCCCTGGG
>JASSUY010011626.1:0-15119 GCA_032466535.1 Forpus xanthops | reverse complement strand
TCCTTCTCCTCAGGGCTGCTCTGAATCTCTTCTCTGCCCAACCTGTAGCTGTGCCTGGGATTGCTCCAACCCAGGTGAAGGACCTTGCACTTGTCATGGTTAAACTTCATCTTCAAGCCCTTCAAGTCACCTTATTTGCCATTACCATGCTCAAGTGGCACCAGAGCAAAACTCTGGAACTGACTAGTCAGTATTAATCGGGGCACAGCTTTCCTGTCTCTACTCCTTTGGGAAAGGGAAAACAGTCAGAGTTTACTCAATACAACAAACAGTCAACTTTCACTCCCCTAAGATGACATAGCAGCTGGCAAGAGATTCCAGAGAAATTCCTTCTTCTGAGCTTTGGAGCAATATGCATCCTGACCACACTGACTTGAAGAAAACCAGTGACAGCAACCTGGAATGACTGTAATATGCTCACCTAATGAAGTTTGCTCTGGGAAATTACAGTTAGAAAGAATTCCATTTTAAAAAATACTTATTTTGAATACTCTGCATTGAGTTCAAGTTTGACCAAACCCAAGTCTCTTGACATCTACTGTACCTGTTTCAATAGCTAGAAATTCAAAACCTTGCAAGTCCCATCTACACCTACTCCTTACAAATAAGGATATTCAATATCTTGCCAAGGTTTTATTTTTTTTCTGTAATCTCTAAAACAAATCATACTTACATATGCCTTCTTATTCATTGCACTTGAAAGCTAATAATAAATCTAAAACATTAAAAGTGGCTTCTCAAGAAGACCAACAAAGCCTGCTTTTTCCTTAACACACTGCAATGATGCAGGTCAAACAGCTCACGCATAACAGATGCATATAACCTTTCTTACCAGGGATACTGATTCTGTTTGCAAAAAGCAATTCCGTTGATATTTCACAATCTGATTTTAAGAAAACTAGAGCAAAAGCATGCTTAGCTACAAAAAAAAATGCCAATGGGAGACCAAGTCATTTTTAAAACATTGTAAGTCAATTTTCTCTAGTCTTTTTCTTATTTAAAAGCTCAGAAATCTCTTAAGCATTTTGCACTGGTCCTTGTTTTTCAACATCAGCAACTTCAAATATGTGAAGATTTAAAAAAAAAAAACAACAAACAAATGTTTACGTTGAGGCTGCCTTTATTTTTGGTCTTTTCATATTCATACCCACAGAAAGCAGTATCAGATGCTTTAAAAGGTTCCACTAAAACCAACAAGTAATCATTTCACTACAACACATTTACTTCCATTACACCTAGATCCCCTCCAAAAATACAGTATGAGATATTTGCAAATTTATGAGTCCATAGTCTGATTAGAAATATGATGGTCATACAAGAAAAAAAAAAAAAAAAACACAGAAAAACTGCAAGGTACACGAATGTAAGGCCACATTATTATACAAAATTTGCTGCTTTGTAAGTTCAAGGTTTCAAGACACAATTCCTTACCAGGTAAACAGGAAGCATTAAGAAATCACTACACAGTGCTTGCAGAGCTGCTACTGGTTGGCAGTTTGCCACCTACCTCCCCATTTCCTGCACCTTATGAGTAAATCTTACAGCACTGGAAGGAATGAAGAGAAACTGGAAATGGAGTTGGGGGGGGGGAAGAGTTATCAGTTACTAAATATTCATGAAAATGTAACAATAAAAGAGCTAACCTGAACAGCTTGCATGTGTGGTGACTGAATGACTGAGGGCTGTGTGGCTTGAATGACACCCTGGGCATGAACTGTTTGACCAGAAGGCAACTGCACTAGAGTTAGAGCTGGAGATCCTCTTCCAGCACTTGCTGCAGCTACAGAAACCTGCAAAAGTTACAACCATCATGTTTAAGTAACATGCCTTAAGACTTCAGCAGATGCTTTTAGAAGTGATACTAAACAAACTTGTTTTGATGCCATATCTAAACCAGTTTATATGTGTGTAGTTATCACACACAGAAAGATACTAGTTTTATTAGCAAAAGTTTGGTGTGTGTCTTTCTAAATGGTATGGAAAGTTTAAACCTGTCCCCTAACAAATTGCAAATCTTTCTTCTTTTCTTTTTTTCCTGAGACTTCGTGTTTTATTTTTAAGTAGAACAACCCTAAGGTATCACACACTAACTGCTGTTGCTAGCATGAAGGTTAGGAAGAAATGTAACAATAATATCAATATTTGTTGAACTAGTATGTCACTGCAACAACATACAGACCACAATGTCTTAATCTGGAAAAAGAAAATATTAAAAAATTAAAAAAAAAAAAAAAGCTAGAACTGTTTTGGTTTTGCTTGCTTTGCTAGGCAAGAAGGTAGGCCTTGCAGATAGATGTCTCCTCAAGAGACAGGAGAACTATTAAGATAGCAGAAAAAGTCAACCCTGTTAAATGAAGCAATGAACAGATTTCTAAATTGATTTAGTTTAATAAATTCTCTTTATATATATATATATTTAGAAATCAAGAAAAATAGTGTTGGAGTTTATCAATATTTCAATATGACAACAAAAATTAAAGAAAAGCTGAATCTTCTTTAAGCCTAGCACAGCTGAAGAAAGTCTTCTGTTTAGTAATAATTCCATCCCTTTTTCTGATGACGTATTAGATCACACACAGCTTTCCCCAGCCCTTGGTTGCCAACCACTGGTAATAAGGATGAACAGGTTAAGAAATAGCTATACACCTACAGGCTAAGAAATAGTTCAATATTTATGCTGTTCCTGTTAAGTATTAACAGAAACAAATCCTGAAGCAAAGGGAAAACATTATGATGTCAAGTTCTGTGTGATGCAACATCTCTAAACTCAGAAGAGAATGACAAACATAGATCATATGACAGTAACAGAGCTTGTATTTTTCAAAGCAAACTGCATTGAAAAAACCTTATTTTTCTATATTCTGCATGCACAAGAATAGACCCTGACTCATATCTAAAATTCTGGTATTATTCCCTTCACAGCTTTGTTCTCAGACACAAAAGGTATCTAATATGAGAAGTAACGGTGAGAATAGATGACAATGAAAAGAAAAACATAATGAATGCTGACTATCATAAAAGCTAAAGAAAGTTTTCTATTTTTCTGTATTCACACTGAAGGGATTTTTAAAAAACAAATATTAAAGAAGCTTTCACTCCTGAATGATTGCTTGTCTGGGAAACATTCCTTTAGAGGAAGTTTTTAGCTGCTATTGAGATGTACTACTATCAAAAAGACCAGAGGTTGGCTCAAATTATCTTGAAGAAACATTGTTTCTAGGAAACAGAGACAGGATCTTGTCAACATTTGCTATGTGATTGTTCAATTGTCATAGGACACTGAACCACTTTTCAGGAAATAGAACAATTGAGGGCATTTCTAACTCTGAAATGGAAACAATTATTCTTTAAATGGCATTTAATGGCGACATGTAAACAGGACATACAAACCTTCTTCCCAATCTAAAAACCAAATACAAACATTATTATCAGATAGGCATTTGAGATTGTGATCTAGAAAGTCTCCAGAATCTGAAGAGTATGATCTATTTTGTATCAGAGGTGACATCCTAAACCCAAGCTTCAAGGAAAGACAGATCAGGTTAAACGCTTACAAACTATGCTAACTTTTCAAAACATTACAAAGGTGATTTCATCAAACCTCTCTACTTACTACTACCTTTGCAAGAGCTGAAATCTGATACAATACTCTGTGTATCAGAAAGAACATTTTGAGTACAACACCCGCAAAAAAGTACAAGGTGAACAGTTTAGGAGTTTCTTTTCAGTACACAACAGGTCAGGCACCTACAATAAGGCAGTAATCCAGCATTCAAGATTAAGAAACACTACATTCATTTAAAAGCCCCTTATTCAGTACAAACACACAAGAGAAAACCATACTCTTTTAGGCTGAAGTTTGCAACATCACAGATGAAATAGTTTTGTTCCAAATAATTCAGGCAAGAGACTAAATGGGGGATAGAGTTGATGGAAGAGAAGACAGTAGCATTTTAAAACTGAATCAAATCAAAAGCAATTTGCTTGTTCATTTACATTTATATCCATTTTAAACAGTTCAATTTTACTTAATTGTTTTTTGCTGAGTTTCCACATATATCCAAAGGCTGCATAATGTGTAACCTATACATTTTTCTTTAAAATGTCTGCAATTATTTTGTATTGTTTTCTATAACTAAGACTGAAATATTCCCAACTTGTGAAGCAAAATTGTTTTAATGATTTCTAACATTTATAAAAATGCATATTTCCCTTTGCATTGTTTCCGAGTTGAATATTCTTGTGTTAACTAAAATACCAGTACCTTTTGATGCTATCATACATAAATGCTGACTGAAACAGACTTGGCAAAAAAATTACTTTCTGAGATCAGTGATCACCAATGCTACCTATAACATTGTTACTTCAAGGGCTGTCTGGTACAATCCACAAAAGCAGCTTAGGAACACAAAGGGGAAAGGGGAAGCATAACATATTAAGCATCTGGTTCAAGAATGTAAGGGTTATGTCCCAAGCAATGGCAAAGAGACTTCAGATCTTGTAATGCCCTTTCAGATTCTTTCCTCTTAAGTATGCAACAGTGAAGTCTAATGGTTTCAACATGTATCAACCATGCATTCCGTTGGCAAAAGAAGATCATGAACTACCTTCATACTGAGGTTCATAACCTTCATAAAGACAGTTACTCATCATTATCTGTTCAGGATGCACTGTCCATCTGAACAGTCATACTGTGAATATACGCACTCTCGTTGCCCAAGGTCAGATAACGTCTCCCTACATAGTACTAGAGGATACATCCACACTCAACCACGTATGCCTTAAACATTGCTGATATGAAGTACACAGTACAGAGTTTCAATCTGAGTACTGACCCTGCTGTAGAATCTAAACACTACGACTCCAGAATTGAAGTGAAAAGTACTTGCAGGAAAGGAAAACGCAAGGCAAACTCATCCTGAATTCACCTCGTGAAAGAGCAAAGCACTCACTGTACTCCGGCACTGAGTAGCCCCTATGAGCAAAAGCTGAAGACAAGGATATTTTCTTCAATTCCAAAGCTAATGTCAAAAAAGCAGCACATGGTTTTAAGGAAGATAACATTAGGCTGATTTCAGCCATTTGGTGACATACCTTGAGTAATCATAAAATGGTGACAGTGCTGCAGGTTTATAATCCTCTAACATCAGCTTAGCTAAATATCCCGGTCTTGCATTTGGCAAACTGATTTTATAGCCATACTTACAACAACCCATCAGACTTCTGTAGGGCTCAATCTGTTGAGAGCAAGATTTAACACAAGGTTTGATGGCAAGAGGCAACAAGGATAATATTCCTTAGGTGTTAAACCTGAGCAGTGCCAACCTGGAATGGCTATGCATTCCAGGCTCCGGAAAACTCCCTCCACTCCCTTCTGACAGCAGTTCTCACACTGCAAATCCCTATCAATGTCTAGTCCAGGGCCAGGTCAACAGATGCCAGTTCAGACCAAGGCAGCAGACAACTACTGACAGACAAGACAAAGTTCACAAAAAGTGATTCAAAGAAGAGCCAAAGATGTAGGATTACAGGGAAAAAAACAAACAAACAAACAAACAAAACCCACAACTGAAAGTATTTTTGTCAAATCTGAAAAAGGTCCAAGTATATTGATCTGATTTTTACAGTTAGATTTAGTGTAGCTGAGCACAGGACAACACAGAATGCAATAAGGCCTCCAGAAATGCTGCAAAAGGAACAACTAATTTCTCCGTGAATACCAATGCAGATATAACTGCTCCAAAATACAAGTTCGGCTACCGCAGCATTATCAGAATATTCCAAACTGAGTTAGCTTCCTTTTAAGAACAGCCCTGTATGTACTCATGTAAGATCTGTGCATGTGAGCTAGGACATATGAAGCCCATCTCAAAACAGGTGGAGAAATTTTCCACCTCGCATCTTTGTTCTTTACTGAAGAAAGGCATCAAGCTTCATTACAGGTTTTCTCTACATATCCAACTGCTCCTAAAGAAAATCACCAAAATTTTTATGAATTAATATTTTCTTACCCAGTTCTTTTGGTGGCTGGATCTTATTGAAATAACATTGAAAACATATTTAAAACAATATCATGTCAATTCATTAACTGGTTGAAAGTGAGAGATGCAAAAACTCAGCTATAAATTATTTCACACTACTTATTTTTATTTTAAAAAATAACCCTTTCAAGATAGAAAAATGACAATTCTGCCACAGTGGATGAAAGATGCATTTCATTTTTTATATTTCCAATTCAATCATTTTTGCTTTTGCAGAAGTAATTTTACTTTCATCACAAAAAATGTATTAGCAGTATCTATTACACAAGCTAGGGAGGAAAAAATACAAGCAAACAAATAAAACAAACAAACACAAAAAAAAAAAAACCCAACCAACCAAACAAAAAAATACAAACCCCCAAACTATCTTTTCTCTACTAATAAAGTAAGAAATTAAAACACATGAAATTACATCTGAACATAAAAAGCCCACCCCTTTTTACTGTGAGGACAGTCAACCATAGGCACATGTGCCCAGAGAGGCTGTAGAGACTCCATCCTTGGAGATGTTCACAACCCAACTGGATATACTTTCTGACATCAGTGATGAGCAATGCTACCTTTAACATCATTACTTCAAGGGCTGTCTGGCACAGTTCTAGGGAACCTTTGCTGGCTGAACCTGCTTGCACAGGGGGATTGGATCAGATGATCTCCAGAGATCTCTCAATTATTCTATGATTCTTACAATACACAGAAAACTATAAAATACAGTACTTAATGTATTAAGAAGTTTCACTTTTGACTTAACAAAATCAAGGTTGAACAAATATTTGGCTGAAAAAAAAAAAAAAAAACGCCAAAACAAACAAACAAGGAAACCCCAAAGATGTCTGTTAATTTCAGTGACCAGGGATGGAGCACTTCTCCTATGAAGAAAAGCTGAGATAGTTGCAGTTGTTCAGCCTAGAGAAGAGAAGGCTCTGAGGAGACCTTATTACAGCCTTTCAGTACTTAAAACGGGCCTATAAGAAAGATAGAGCCTCTTGTGACAGGACAAGGGGTAATGGCTTTAAACCAAAAAGGGAGAATCAGGCTGGACATGAGGAAAAAATTCTTTACGATAAGGGTTGTGAAACACTGGCACAGGTTGCCCAGAGAGGTTGTAGATGCGTCACCTCTGGAGACATTGAAGTTCAGGCTGGATCTGGCTCTGGGCAACCTGATCTAGGTGAAGATGTCCCTGCTCATTACAAGAGGGTTGGACTAGATGAGCTTTGAAAGTCCCTTCCAACCCAAACTATTCTATGATTTTACCTTTAAGTAAGAACCCAGTCATTCTTTTCTCACATTTCTGCACATCTGCAGTAAATTAGTAGGGAAGATGACTGGAAGCTAGACCAAGGCACATTTCAGTCACTTTAAGCAGTTGTTTTCTCTTAACTGCAGTCCTCCAGAGGCCAAGGAAGGAGAAAGAACTACCTGCACCCTTCTGTTACAGTCAAAATACACAGACTCTGGAACAGCAGCACAGCTATGAATTCCTCACAAACACCCTGATCTTCCCATCCTGTACCAGCAAAAACAGACAGATGACACACACACGGCCCATGCCTTGAGTGGTTTACCTCCCAACATCCATCTCTAACCATCACCATGACAAAGCATCTCACCTTCTGAGCCTGCCAGGTAGGAACATAAGCTAATAAAGTCCTCCTCATCTTAAACCAAAGAAGTGTCACAATAAAGTCTTATAAAAGCAATAAGCTTTCTGCCTGTTTTACTGAAGGAAATGCTGTGGCAGTTCAGCTTCAAGGCTCTAAGGGTAGGCTTGGACTCCTAGCTGCGGCCTGCAGGCCCTAGCCCAGGAAGGACAGTGAGGGGGCAGCCAGTGAGGCCTGGAGCACTGCTGGGCAGCTGAAGGGCAGGCCCATCACCTAGAGGCCCCCTGCTTCACTGCTGGTTAGAGGGGCACAACTCCATCAATGCCAGTTTTCTGGCATTGTTGGTCCCAAGGGAGGAACATCGACTCCAGCTATAAGTGCAGAGCAGTGCTGGCTCTCTAGGTCATCTGACCGAAAAGAGAGACTCCCAGATGTAAATTCCCAACTGTTATCCTGAGCCTTCAAACTGAAATGCACGTTTCATTTTAGCGCTGATGGACTGAGATCCATTGGTACTTCAGTTACAAGTTTTAATTGAAACATTCGAGGCCTATTCCAGTGTTGCTGAAGCTTCTCACATACTCAAGCATTAAATGCAGATAAACAAAAAAAAATGTTTTCCCTGGGGACCCATCAGAAGCCCTCTACAGCATTAGCTACAGCTCTGCCTCTAGATTATCATGAAAAATCCCAAGTGGCAGAACTCACAGGTGTTTTCTTCAGAGACTATTACGCATGCCAATAGATTTTACATGTAAATCATACTGTGAAGTTAGGGCACAAAATCTGAGCTGAACTATCAAAGAAATATGAGGATTACATCTACAGAGCAAACCAAATAGACTTCATGGTTTCATGCTCCACTCTTAAAGAAAAACAAACACTACCTCCTGCCCTCCCTCCAAAAACCCTGCAGTATTCCTAATGCTGCATGTATCAAAACTACAACAAATGCCACAAGTTACAAAGCTAACAAATAAGCATTCATAAATACTTTGCAGTCTACTTTGTGTTCTGAAAGAACAAATGAAAAGCAGCTGCATTCAGTCTTGAAAATGCAGATCAAGTATCTATTATACCAATACACACATCAAATCTTACCAAGTAGCTTCTAACTTGCAGTGATGCAGACATTCTGTAAGATGTCTTTTAAATCAGTTCCTTTATTTCATAAAGTGGTTTTGAAGATCCTTCTAAGGGGTCTATACAGCTTCTTGAAGTTATAAATCTTAGTACTGGCAAGAATACTACGTCTCTTAAGCACTGAACCTTTCAATACATATTTTTAATGTTTGAGGGTTATTACTATGTCATCTTTCATTCATTAACTAGCAAAGAAGAATCCAGGTGTGACTACCATACAGAATATGTATATTTTTAGTATTTCAGACACTGTCATTGGCTGCACAGGGATGAAACAAAACAAGAATAGATTAAAAATGTACTTCCAAAAGAATGAAACACATTCTGCACAAAAATTCGAACTAGAGAAGAACCATGGTTATTTTTTATTCATTTTTCATTTTTGCTGTACACCACTTCTTCAAAACACAGATATTTTAACTACCTTTGATCTTGCAGCCACCTTAACTCTTTAAGACCTTATTCTCATCTCCATAACAAACACAATCATCTTGGAAAAGTGAAAAAGAAAAAAAAAGAAAGTGCCTACTACTCATTCTGAAAATCCTGGTCTCCTAAAAGTGCTACCTTGTAACAGACCTCATGCTATACTAGCTCTTTGTTAGGTACCACATACACAGTTTTCCATACACCTTTGCTATATTTTTTCTATTTAATAAAGAGACTTACAGAACATGAAATGCAATATAAATGAATCATTTAAAAGTCATAGCTATTCTGAATATCTCTTTATTGATTCTTCTCATCTTTCCATATTTTTACTTACCTCAGACCCTTGAGAAATATGACTTCGGCCTGGCTGATTCTGAAGACAAACAGCATCTCTCACTGACATACAATCCCCTGCACTGTCATCCTGTTGTGATTCAACCATTTCCATGGTCATCTGTCTAAAAGTAAGCACATGCACATCTAAGTAATGCAGTACAGGGAGCGATATCAGACACATAGGAAGAAAAAAGCAATTCCAGACCATTTTATATTTGGAGCAGACAACTAACAATTTCACAGAAAAATAAAGATTTCTTTCAAAACTCCAGATTAACTGAAGTCCTTTCTTCCCCTTCCCCCATAGTAAAACATTCCTTCATATAGCCAGGAGCCCTAAAACACAAACTTTGGAAAGCTGCAAGGAGAGGCAGTACTGGAAATAGCTCTCAGGACAGAGACAAGCACAGAGGCCTAGGGTTCCCTGTAGTGAGTGTTCTGAAGAAGCCTCAACAGCACTGCTCACAGCAGGTGCCTTCTGCCTCACATCTCCCTATGGCCAAGGTTCCAGTTGTCCAGCAACCGTGTGCTGCAGTAGCTCTCTCAAACCTTTCAAGATATGAAATCTCAGCTGGGATCTACACTTGAATTGCCTGTTAACTACTTGCAGCTTAAGACACACAATGATTCTTCACATTCTGCAGCTTTAGAAGAAAGGTAAATTGCATAGAAGAGTAAGCAATTTATTAACCTTTGATTTAAAGTGTGAGCTTAAATGCCACACAGAAAGCTTCCAAATATATCCGCTATATAAAAATGCAATTACCTGGCAGTTGCTTTTCTGTATTTCTTGGCATATTTAGTCATACCGGAGTTGTGAGTTTTAAAACAAGAGCTTGGTTCTCTTCGGCTCCCTCTCTCTCTCCTACCAAAGCCTGCACTGAAGGTGCAACATTGAACAGGTGATGTCACAAACATTGCCACAGCAACAGGTCAGTTTACAAACAGAAAAGAGACAAAACAGGGTCAAGCAGAGAACCCTGCAGCATGCCCTCACCTACACTTACTTAAACAAGAAACTGAGGCTGCAAAAGGAAGATGCTATAGTTGTGGGATTTAAGAGGAAGCAAATCTTGTTTCCTCTCTGTTGGTTACTGTAAATCAGGGATGGCAATCCCATCTGAACCCAAAGTTCAACTGTTTTAACTGGCTGACAGTTACTGCAGTTTGTGCTCAGGCCTTATACAGAGAGATGGAAGAGATGGGGACGGAAGCCTCCTATGTGGCTGACTCCAAGTCCCACATGTTAAAAGTTAACTACATTAAAACCAATTAAATGTAAAACCAACTCCATTTGCTGCACTATTTTACTGAATATTCCACAATTTTTGAGGAGAATAATAATTCTCTTTACATTGCCCTTTTTGCATAGAATAAAGGCATGAAAATACAAAAAGGAATCCAGTCAAAAGATGCCGAGAAGCATATTTCAAGCTTATATTCCTCCAATTGTATTTTGTTGACCAGACTTAACAGTACTACAGCTAGTGGCAGCCAAGATGTACACATTCAAGAATTTATGGGTTAACATTAGTGTTTCTACCAAAAGAAGTTACATACTCTATGCCAGTATCAATTCAGATTAGATTCAGGAGACATTTTACACCTAGAACCTTTCTACATTCCTGTCTTGTTACTTACTACTTACTACCTTTTTCTTTAGATGCAATCTAATTAAAGATCTACTGAAATTCACCAAAGTTGAACAACTCTGGGGAGAATGAATTCACCAAACTTTCCACCTTTATTTCCATAACAGGATGTTTATCTTATTAAATCATTCCAGGTTTTTGTATAGCAATAATAAAGTAGGAAAAAAAATGTTCTTCCTTAGTAAGCTAGAACCATCCAGAGTTTCAAACATGAAAGCTCTACCTGATTCATGTACAAATGCCTCCATAAGCTTCACAACATCTCACACACCAAGAATTACATCATACATATAGGTATTGGCAAAATACTAATTGCAAAAGGTGAGACTATAGTCAGAAATAATTCACTTTATACAGGCCCTGAAGTATTTTCCTAACCAAAGCCATCTGTCACACATAACCTACCGTTAGGGAAAAGCAAAACAAAACACCACAAGTGCTTTTATTCCCATTGAATGCATTGCACAGAAATTTTACATAGAACGAGTGCCATTTTTTATGTTCTAAAAATAAATAAAAATAGGATTTAGGTTCTAAATTTTAGCGTAATTGCTGATTGCAGTACCTTATTAAAGAAAAAAATATTAATTTTACTACATTGATTATCAGGATATTCCCCTCCAAGTCGTTTCATCTGCTGTGATCCAAAGTTATTAAGTAACTGCAATAACTTAAGTTTCTGCAGCATCAGTGCATCAGAAATAAAAAGTTATTCCTAGTATTTTAAAAATACACTAAAAAGGACTGTATTTTTTTAGAATATATTAAATTAGAAAAACAACAGCAAGGGTTATAAACACCAGTAAAATGACAAGTATAATTAAGACTTATGACAAATATGAAAAACTCAAGAACTTAAATAGAATTTCCATGTATAATTTTATAATTTCTCACTCTTAAATGATTCCCTGTTTTAAATCTTAGGCAAAGTAGAGTAAATTCTGAAAATTTGTATACTGTTTTTAATTACCACTTTTTCTTTTTACTGCCAGAAAATGCAACTGTTGCCCTAGAACGCAGCAAAATATGCTTTCTAGTCAACCTAAAATATACATCTTTTTGACAATGTGGTAAGTCTAGTATGCTTGTAAACAGACTCAACTAAAAATGCTGTCCAAACATAAAGATCTAACTATAGGCTATAAAACCAAAACAAAAATAACAAAGGGCATAAGTAATTTTAAAACAGTTATCTAGTTACACAACTTCAATGAGAAAGATGACTACAGCAAATCATAGTGCATCTCTTCAGTTGACATAACAGGGGATTACTGCCCTTGGAGGTGAAGGCCAGCCGAAGTCATTTGAGCCGGAGGGGCTGGAAGCAGTGCAGCTACACAGAGCCCTGTCACTTCACATGGGCCGGTGCACAGCACAGGACCAAGCACGCTGAGAAACTCCTGAGTTGCGTGGTCCAGGTTACCACAGTGTTTAGTGCACCCACATGAACTCTCAGATTCCTGTAACCTAAGCTGTACAGGTTTTGCATCTCCTGCATTATCTCATAAATAATTTTACTAAATATACCAAACTGGTTTTAATAAGCATACAGAAATACAGAGCAAGATTGTAATTATGTTTGGGTTGGTTTTTTTTGTTTCTTTTTTTTTTTTTTCTTAAAACACCAGTAACATGGACTGTGGTAAGAAACGGTTATTAATCTGATTCAGAAATTACCAAAATAAAATTTCTGTACGTACCACACTCAAAAGTCTACACGGCAACTGAATTGTTACATTTATTGCTTTTAAGTTTCAATATATATATATATTTTGGCAATCACTTGAAATATTTTAAAAAAGTGTATTAGTAGTATATCACATTTTAAAGTTTATGTTACCTTCCTCCTGTTACCAAGGAAAACCAAGCAAACAGTTACAAGGTATATGCTCTTAAGTCCCATTCAGAATTATATAATGTTTTCTTCACTGTATGATTAATTATATACAAGCTTTAGTCCTATATTCAGTATTAACAGTCATTTCTTACATTTTGTACCTTGGTTGCACAGCAATTTTAAGTATTAGCCAGCATTTTTAAATTAATGAGTTATGTCTCTCCTGTAAAAAGGGGGCAAAGGAATGGCTTTCCAGAATGCAGGCAGACACCTGCTTTTCCTAAAAAGTAGCAAACCTTCAAGATCAGGCAGAAGGCTTAACTGTTAACTAGCTAGTAACATTCCAACACATATTAGCATATGTTAACTACAGTACAGAAGACTAAGGTACAGTAGATCAGTAGCAGGTAAACATCGATTATGGAGATATATAGTGCAGATTGAAAGCTTCTTCAGCTGATAGCAGCAGCTGAAGAAACATTTGTCCTGACAGGACAAAACTGACAGGCAACATCAGCTAAAAAAAAAAATGTTGCCCAAGTGACCTAGAAAATGGAAAGTGACCTTTTATACTTCTGTCCATAGATGAAAGCTGAAGAACAGCATCCTTATCAAGGTGTGCTCTTGTGCAATAAAAGAACAAAAAAAAAAATCCCTTCACTCTGCCCCAATACTGCTCTTTGTTTTACAATTGCATCACTGAATCTTAATGCAAGTAATGCCTACTGGTGAAATTAAGCTACGGAAGCAAACTGGTGTAACATTTTGCAAAACTGAAAATATGCAAATGTCTAATTAAATACCCAGAGACATTTTAAAGATAGTTTATTTATTTCAACAATACTTTATACATGAGAGACTGTTTACAAAGGTGGCTTATTACAAAAAACATTGTAAGGGGCTATGGAATACATTTCAACCCCTGCTCCAGGTCTCTTTGCAAGGTTTAATTCACAGGATAGTTACTAGAGAGCAATGATGAGAATTTACAAACACCTATTTTGCATTTACTGTTGACCCAAAGGCGAGTGTGAAAACTCAAAATGTGCTGCTTTCAGAAAATTGTTGTGTTTTCAAGTATGAAGCCTGTTATGTTTCACTACACTGCTTTGCAAAGCACACTGGCTGATAAGGTGGTCACAGCATTAAAGCCAGATTAAAATGAGCAACAGCACAACAGACCTAACTCTTAAAGTGTAATCTTTCTGTTAAGTTTTCACTATCAGCAGAGCACAGATTCTGTGAGTCCTAAACTCTAATGTGTTTCCTCATTTTCTTCCGAGACTGTCTTAACCCTCAAAAATTTTAAACCCAAGCCTGAGATTACGGCATGCTGCCTCTCACTTTGCATCTGCCACCTCAATAATTACAGACAAGGCAGTGCTGAGTCAGCTGTGACAATGAATGACCCTCGTTTAGAAGAGTCCGACCAGTCCCTGAATAAGTAAAAGGATGATTTACGCACCAGTACTTATGGAATCTTTTAACATGCAGCTCCATTCCACACCAAGGAAGATGCTGACATGACAGTGGTGGATTCAGAGCCCTCAAACCTTTAGAAGGACCTAGATCTCACGAAGCCCACTGTGACCATCTCCCACCCGTTTTCCTGTACCAGCTTGGGAAACCCTACTGGGAGGACGTAATGAGGCCTACTGAGTAAAGAGAACGCTCCCAGGCACCATGTCTCACCCCGCACCGGCCAGTACTCCCCCCTCCGCCGGCGCACCGGCTATCTGACCACAGCGGGAAGGCACGCTGCCAGGTCCCCTAACCTCGCCAGACTACCGACATGCGAACCGAACCGCTCTCCCTCCCAAGTCTCGCTCCGGAGAAAGGACCCGAGCCGCAGCTTGCCGGCTCCCGGGCTGTAACGGAGCAGCAGGCTCCACACAACCCCTTCCCGAGCTTCTCACTTCTCAGAGCAGCCAAACAGAGCCGAGCCGAGCAAGGTGAACGAGCAAGACAGGCAAGCCCTGCGCTGCCCTCCCCGAGCGCGGCGCGCTCCCGGCCGCGGCGGGGACGTGCCTCCGCCCAGTTCAGCACGCTCCCGGCGGCAGGGGCTGAGCCCAGC
>JASSUY010011624.1:0-15459 GCA_032466535.1 Forpus xanthops | reverse complement strand
AGGCCAACACCACTGAAGCGCCACTAGACTTTTGTCAGGATTTGTTTTGCTGTCTGGTAATGAATTGCTCTATTCCTTGTTGGTTTTAACTCTTGGCTTCAAAGCATTTGTACAGATTTTATTTTTCCTCACTGGGAATATTTTTTTGTGGTTTTTTTTTCTTTTTTTCCACATTCCATTTATGTTCATTCTTTATCATCAGGTCATATTTTTACATTTTTATAATTTTATAATGCTGTTCTTTTCAAACCTTTTAAGAGCTCTTTATTCATCCATAACCACCTCTCATTGTGTTTCACTTCCTACCTCTTTGCATTATGGGAGTTTACTTCTCAGTATATAATGCCATCTATGACAGATCACCAGCCTGTTTTGAACTGGACTATATTCACCAGAGATATTTACCTACTTCCTTGCTTACCAAGTGAATAATTTCCTTCTTAGCCTGACTCTACTGGTCTTTTTCACCAATTCTTTGTAGTGGTGAATGATATTCTTAGTTATTTTCTCCCAAATTACCCTTTACCTTTGGATCTTCAGCCAGCTCCTCCTAATTAGCTGGAAAGAAACCTGAAATAGCCATTCTTCTAGTTGACTTCTCTTTCTCTTGGGGAAAAAAAATGGAAAGGATTTGAAATATTTCAAAACTTGATGGGTGATTTTACTGCTGTAAAAATTTCCTAGAGAAAGCTGAAGGGTTGGAACTGAATGATCTTAAGGTCCTTTCCAATCCTAACTAATCTATGATTCTATGACTATGATTCTCCTTCACCATCAGATATGGTCTTTTTGACATCTCTGTTGTTCAAGAACCTCTCTCATTAAGCTGACTAGAGTGTACCATCTCACATTATGTCAAAAGGGCTTTTATTTTCCCACAGGTCTTGATTCTTATGCATGCTGTACTTATCTGACTCTATATTTTTACATGAAAACATGATCTGCTTTCTCAGTGATGTTCAGATTCATGGTGGGGGATGTTCTGGTTCAACTCTCTCTGCCAGACAAAAGTGTGGTAGCTGGCTAACTGTATTTGCCAGAGCCCAGGTTACTGCTGAGATAGGCCCTGTGTAACTTTGTAAGGAACAAGATAAAACTCCTGGTGGTTAGGGTACCAAACTGGGAAAAGAGAAGCCTAGGGTGTTTTGCTGAGAAGAATGTGTGGATATGTTACATTAAACAGCTATTGGAACAAAAAGCCCGAACACTAGTTATCTTCACAGCAATAATCAGAGCCCAGATTGTATACTCTGCATTAACATCTACCACCCAGGCATCTCAGCAGATCTGGGCTTGGTTTAGCTACTCCCTTCTCCTGAGAAACCTAGGTCGTTCAAAGGGACATAATGATCCCAAGTGCTGCCATTAATCCCACCAATTACCTTAGAATTTGTAGCCCTTAACCATAGGATACCTTCATTTTATATTTGACCTGGCCCTGCAACCTCATTACATCAAACCTTGTTAAAACTCTTAGCTGTTGAAGATAACTGTTCAGAGCTTGTGTCAGTGCATGTGAGAAAGAGAAGGCATGGGGGGAACATGGAGATGCTTTCCTTTTTTTGTGTTATTGTCACTGATCTCTCAAGCTTTTCCACTTGGAGCAGATGCCACATATTCATCTAGGATGAAACACTTGTCTTAATTTCAGGCCTAACTTCTGCTCTTTCTTGACTGAAGACCTTCTCAGCAGCTAGATAACAGTTTTCTTACTGTGTGAGACACAAGATAAGGCTATCCTTTATGTACACTACAGCGAAGCATTTGTCCCTGTTTCTTGCAACCATTATAGCTGTGACAGATCGGGTTCTTCTGTGTTAAAAACCAAAACCTTCTTTTTTTTCAAGACAAAGAGCATGGAATTTACATCCATATGTTTTCATCAGTCTCATGATATTATGCCAGAAAGTAGGAAAAAAAAAACAAACCCAAAGCAACAGAATGCTGGTATGAAGATGAAATCAGGAAACATTTTTCAGAGTCCTCTATGATCATGCCTTGAATTTTAATACCTACAAAAGGAACTAGAATCAGATCTAGGACTATTAATCCAGAGAACTTGTGACTGGAAGGGAGCAGCATTTAAAAGGATGAAGGTAGAGCACAGAGCATTTATTTATAGTTATGATGTAGGCACAGTAAGGAAATGCAGTTAATTTGAGAGTATTTCTGATGTTTCACATGACATTAATAAATCAGCCTGGAGGGTTTTTATTTTTTGGCAGGAACAGTAATAGTTGTAAGTAATTCAGGTTTATCATACAGCAATGTGCTCTAGAGAAATACGAAAGAGACTGTAAATTGCTGTGAGTGAATGTTGGTGCATGTTGATTAGGAAGCATGAATCGGACAGTTTTGGGTTTATAATGAGATGTCAAGCAATCCCTTTAAGTGATTGTTCTTACACTCTTGTTTTCAATAGCATGTACAGCTGCACAATATCAGAAAAGCCTTGGAGCTGTCTGTTTTACACAATGACATTCATTCACCTCCTGGACTCTTGCACCTCCAACACAGCTATGCAAAGGAGGGGATATTAAGGACAAAAAAAGTTAGGTGGAGAATTAACAGCAAAGACCTAAAGTCAAAGGTGGGGTAACTGTTGTTTCAGCAGATAAAAAAAACACATTGCAATGAAGAAGAAGAAGGAAAATAACAGGTTGTCTGTGTTCGTGGTTCCATCAGCTCTGTTGGACAGAATCTTGGATGGCATGGTTTAGTGGGAGGTTTCCCTGCCCATTGCAAGGGGGTTAGAACTAGATGAGGTCCTTTCTAACCCTAACTATTCTATGATTCTGTGTAAGCAGGGAAGGATCAGATGCCTGTAGAACAAATAGCATGCTGTTCAAACTCAAGTTACAGGCTTTGGGAAAGAGAGGAATGGCTGTGGGTAGGGCAGGTGGTTCTTCTAATAGACTGTTGTGTGGTGCAGCACTGCTATTCAACCTGCTTCCCAGAGCAGGAGCAGGGGTATAAGTAATTGCAGGGTCTTTACTGAATGCTGTCCCACTGACCATCACTCACCTCTGGTCAGATCAGGAAGCAACTTTATTAGTGCTTGTTGGGCTGTGATCACTTGACATGTGTATATACAGCCTGCGAATGTCAGAAGCATCAGAGAATTGCTCCCTCCAACACCTGCAGTGAGTCACTGAGCTCTGAACTGACTCCTACTATTCATTCCCTGCTGATGGCACTACCTGCAAAGCCAGGTGACACCTGAGCTTCATAGAATCACAGAGTCATTAGGGTGGGAAAGGACTTCAAGATCTAATTCCAACCCCACTACCATGGGCAGGGATACCTCACAGTAAACCATGTCACACAAGACTCCATCCAACCTGACCTTGAACACTTCCAGAGGTGGAACATTCACGGCTTCCTTGGGCAACCCATTTAAGTGCCTCATCACCTTACAGTAAAGAACTTCTTCCTTATATCTAACCTGAACTTTCCCTGCTTTAGTTTAAACCCATTTTCCCTTGTCCTATTTCTACAGTCCCTGATGAAGAGTCCCTCTCCAGCATCCTTGTAAGCCCTCTTCAGATAACGGAAGGCTTCTCTGAGGTCTCCACACTTCTCACTTTCTCAGTCACCACCTCCCTGCTTCTTTGGAGAGCTCAGACTTGCAGCCCCAGTTCTGGGCAGACCACACAGCAGTATTTAGCAGCATCAAGACATTCCTGTCCTGTTGGCGAGCAGGTAGATGGGGATGCTCTCCAGTTTACTCACCTCTGCCCAACCAAATTGATTCCAAAAGCACATGGCTATTTTCATCAGCTAACTGAAGTTCCAGTTTAACATATCTTGAACAGGCCAGATGCTTGAAGATCTACTATTCCTGAAAAGTGAAGGGCAACTTGACTTTTATTGCAACTACTCTTCCTGGAAGTGGAGTTCTCAATTAACAAAGCCTCCAAAATGACTAGGTATTTTTGTAACACTTTACTGTGGATTTGTGAATTTTTAGACATGTTTTACCTTCCCAGGAAGGAAAATGATGGAGGTGTTGTTTTGTCCGTCTCTCTGTCATCATGTTAGTACAGTTTAGGTCAATTTTATTCAGTACAAACACGAATGACAGCCTTTAGCTATGTTAAAAAAAACTTTCATCCATAAAGAAAGTTCTCATTGCTCTGAGCCAAATTTTGAAACTACTTAGAGCAGTGTATTTTCTGATTCATTTAATTCTGCTGTTGAGTTATACCTTTGGTGAGACTTAATTTTCATAAACAGCTCCAAGAATAGTAAATTATTCATTATTGAGACTTTTTCATTAACTACTGGCATATTATTAGTTTCTTTCTACTCTCATGAGAGAAAAATAGGAGGCTATTACACCAAGAGTGGGAAAAGAATAGCTGACAAATAAATTCCATTTATTTCTATAAACATTAAGCATCATTCATAACGTATGATAACAAACTTTATCTTGAGATTCAGGTTTAGCACTTTACAGTTTTCTTCCCAGTTTTAAACGCAAAAAGCAACTGTTAATTTTACCTAAATGAACTGTATTAAAACAAAACAAAACAGAACAAATCATGACTGTTCTATCTAAACTATTGTAAATGAGGAATAATCTGCTAAAAGCATTAGACTTCCCTTCATCTGAATTAGTCCGCATGTATGCTAACTTCCTGAAAATGGGTAATCAAGGTGAAAGCATCTAACATTCCCCAGCACAGATCATGATATTCATGAGTAAAAGAGGTGATTTGTCAGGTGAACCGAAGCAGCTGAGGAAACAAAAAAGAAACTACCCCACGACAACCAAAAACCCCCACTGCTTGAAAATTAAATGTTCCCGCTTTTCCTCTTTCAAACAAAAAAAATCCCCCCAGAGATCAATTGTGGGCAAATTTAAAGGGTGTCTGAATTTTTAAGCTTTTTGAATACATGTTTAAAAATAAAGCCAAGCTACATTTCCGAAATGCATGTTGTTTCAAAACCGAAAGTCCAACTATTTTCACCATGATATGTAGAAACTAATGTTTTCTAAAAAGAAATATGTTTTATTTTGGTTAGAATTCTTTTTCTAGTTTGAATTGAATTACTGTTTATTCTTTGTGATTCTAAAACTGGCTTTCTCAGAAAATGTGCTACTCTTGACAAAAAATTCAAGCACCCTTCTCCACTCTTGTTCCTCTGCATCAGATGGAAGGAGGTTTTGTTGACATCACCTTAACAACATAGATGTAAATTCTGTATTTCTGTCAAAATTCATGATCGTATCCTACATTTTGGTTCCCCTCCTGGATTACGGGCTTTTTCTAATGAGCTGATCTGATTCATACTGGGATGATGAAAAACAGCTTGGGGCATGATATCAGAAATCTCTTGGGAGTTTACAAATTGTCAAACAGATGAAGAAGGCTGTGTGTAGGTTGTTTTTATGACTCCTATATTATTTTTAGGAACTGACACTGAAAACCCCTCGAAGTCATTATGTCTCTTCCATGTCTGACTTTAGACAGAAATGTAAGTAATTACTGCATTACAAATGTGTGTCTGCCATGGAGTTTCCTATTAAAACATCTCTTCTGCATTTTCAGTTCTCATCTCTGCATCCAAGTTATTCTTTGTTTCAGCAAAATCTGGTTTTCTCCTGAAAGGATTATCCACTGGAGGGGAAGGAGAGGAAAAGAAGTAATTTTTTGTAGATTATGGGCCTACTTCATAAGAAAAGAAATAGAAAAATATGCATAAATCAGCTAAATCTTTGGAATCACTGATAAACTTTGTAGTCTCTAAGAATAAGCAGAAAGATATCATCTCCCAGTGTTACTCTACATTTTACATTTCTCTGAATAAACTTCCCTTGTTACTACCAACTAAGAAAAAAAAAACCCACATACAAAAAAAAAACCAAAACCACCCCACAAACAAACAAACAAACAAACAAACAAAAACCCACAAGAAAATCCCTGAAATAACAAAGTAGGAATCTTGGATCCAGATTAATTCAGAAGTTTTAACTGCATTCCCTTCACTAGACTGCTTAAATGTGAATAAGGCCCCTTAATACCTTTGCTGTGCAAGGTATTTTCATTAAAAGTCAAAATAATTTGAGGTGCTAAGGACTGGATATTCAAATATACCAAAAGGTAGAAAACAGGAGCACAGTTTGATTTTTAGAAACAGGAACTGGTGAGGTACTTCTGATCTTATGTGATTAAGGTAAGGACCTCTGAGAGTCTGATGCTTACTGTAAAATCTCTTTCTAATATCAGATGTATCTTTCTACCATACTTACACAATTAAAAAGTAATAATAAAATTCAGAATCATTCTCCTAAATGTAATTTGAAAGCCATTTCACACATGGAATCTCCGTCCTATGGTTAGACCAGCTGTTAATAACAAGTTCAGTGGATTCCGGCAAATGCAGAGAAAATATTTCAAAGCACATAGCCTTATTAGTGCCCTCACTAGAATCTCCATCAAGAACATCTATTGATTGTATCTTCTCTTTGAATGAGATCTCAAATAGCTGCTCATAACAGCCTGTCCTGGGTTCAGAAGTAGCAGTCATTTTTCTCCTTCTTAGTAACTGGTGTAGTGCTGTGTTTTTGACTTTCAGCCTGGGAACAGCACCAATAACATTGATGTTTTTAGTTGCTGCTCAGTAATATTTATTCTGATCAAGGGCTTTCTTAGTCTCATGCTCTGTCAGGAAGGAGGGAAGCTAAGAGGAAGCAGAGACAGGACTCCTGACCCAAAGTAGACAAGGAGGTATTCCACATCATAGCATGTCATGCCCACTATATAAACAGGGGGTAGTTACCCTGAAGGGTTAGAACACTGCTTCGAACAGGTTGGGTATTGGTGGGCAGGTGGTGAGCGGTTGTATCCTCTTCCATTGTTATTACACTTATCATTATTATTTTTTGTGGTAGCAGCAGTGATTTGTGTTATACCTTAGTTACTGGACTGTTCTTATTGCAACCCATGGGAGTTCTTTCAATTCTCCTCCCCAACCCTCCAGGAGCGGTGGGAGAAAAAAGGGAGGAGGAATGAGGGAACGGCTGCATGGTTATGAGTTACTAACTGGGCTTAAACCATGGCACAGCCAAAAGAAGAAAATCGTTTCAGCATAAGAAATGGAAATTTAATTGGAAGTTAAATATTCCTCTTTCAGTGACAGGAATGCCACACTCTCCATACACAGTTGATCTCTGTGCACATCCAGTCTGTACTAACTGGAAAAATGGCAGTTATCTACTGATAAGCCTGGTACCACTCATTGACTTGTCTTTGAAAATATGCAGATGTTAAGTCAATGAGCCAATGAATATGCACTACTGATGAATACCTCCACGGCTGCACTGTATATAAACTGTATTGCTGATCCTCTGTATTTTCTGGGGCTATAGGTAGGATAGTGTTGTTTTTTTCTAATTGATTATTATTTGTTTGCCAGGTATAGCTCTTTGAAAACAAAGGGCTACCAGTAAGGACTGATATCCTCCTGGATCATATTATAAAGTATTTGGCAATTCTCAAAACGAACTGGCAATAATTCAAATTTACAATACCCTGGAAGCTAGTTTAGTCAAGGAGATTTGAAAATACATGTTCATTGGTACTATGACAAGAGTACAGACTAGCAAATGAAAAAAAACCACAGAAGGTTAATGAAATCACTTAAATGTTGGTGAAACATTCAAATCATTAAAGGGGCATCAAGCTGTCATAACCACTGGCAGGCCAGCTTTATATTTCTGAAGCTTAAATAATTTTTTCAGTATTTTATAGATTTAAAGACCTTTTCAGATAATTTCTGCTAAGTCTATTTTCTCTGACACTTGTACCATAAATCATTTCTGTACTCAAGAGGCTCCCAAAATATTATATCTGGCTTGAAATTGAGATTAAAAATGTCACTCAACAGCAACAACAACAGTAGTTATTTCATAGTCTGGATGGTAAAGATGATTGCTAATGGAAATACAGCATGCAAAGTTTCACAGTAAGATCACTGCATTACATGCGGTGGAAATGATAAAACAATGTGACTCAATAGCTTTTCTTTTGGAAAGGCTTGCCTGTTTATGAAGTGGAAAATTGTCAAGTAGAAATACCAGTAACAGCAAGTAGATACCTTTTAACATTTTATTCCACATATTTTTCCAGACTTTTTTAAACTCAAAAGTATCTTCTTACACAGAACAGAAACATAGTTGTCTTCACTGTTGAGATTGCTACCTTTACTAAACAGGAAGGCAGCAGAAATGATTAATGGTCACTCAACTTCACGAGGGAACAACAGAAATCATAGAATCATGGAATAGTTAGGGATGGAAAGGACCTCAAGATCATCTAGTTCGAACCTCCCTGCCATGTTCAGGGACACCTCACACTAAACCATGCCACCCGAGGCTCTGTCCACCCCAGCCTTGAACACTGGCAGCGATGGAGCATTCCCAGCTTCCCTGGGCAACCCATTCCAGTGCCACACCACCCACACAATAAAGAATTTCTTTCTCACATCCAATCTAAACTTCCCCTGTTTAAGTTTGAATCCATTACCCCTTGACCTATCATTACAGAACCTAATAAATTGTCCCTCCCCATTATCTTTATAGACCCCCTTCAGATATTGGAAGGCTGCTATGAGGTCTCCTCACAGCCTTCTCTTCTCCAGGCTGAACAGTTCCAACTTTCTCATCCTGTCTTCGTAGGAGAGGTGCTCCAGTCCCGTGATCACCCTTATGGCCCTCCTCAGGACTTGTTCCAACAGTTCCATGTCCTTTTCACGTTGATGACACCAGAACTGCACACAATACTCCAAGTGAGGACTCACATGAGCAGAGGGGCAGGATCACCACCCTCAATCTGCTGGTCACGCTCCTTTTGATGCAGCCCAGGATACAATTGGTTTTCTGGGCAGCAAGTGCACACTGAAGCTGACTCATGTTCATTTTCTCCTCAGAGGTGCTCTGAATCTCATCTCTGCCCAACCTGTAGCTGTGCCTAGGATTGCTCCCACCCAGGTGGAGGACCTTGCACTTGGCATGGTCAAAATTCATCAGGTTGGCATCAGCCCACCTCACAAGCGTGTCAAGGTCCCTCTGGATGGCATTCCTTCCCTCCAATGTATCAACCGAACCACACAGCCTGGTGTCATTGGCAAACTTGCTGAGGGCACACTCAATCCCATGGTCCATTTCACCAACAAAGATGTTAAACAAGACCAGTCCCAACACTTATTCCTGAGGGACACCATTTATCACTGGTCTCCAGCTGGACATTGAGCCATTGAGCACAACTCTTTGCATGCGGCCGTCCAGTCAGTTTTTTATCCAGTGAGTGGTCCACCTATCAAATTGATGTCTCTCCAATTTAGAGACAAGGATGGTGTGTGTGACAGTGTCGCTTTTCACAAGTCCAGGTAGATCACTTCAACTGATCTACCCCTGTCCATCTTTCTAGGCCTTTCCATCAGGAAGAACAAGACATTTCATGATCATTTTTTCTGCTTTTGTTTTTCCCAGTGACAACAGTGGCTAGAGGGAGAGACACATTTCTGAGCTTGATTGGACATGATTTATTGCCACTACATTGTAATAGACCCAACAAATGAACAAGCATGAAATGAAAGCACTGCAGGAATATCTTTGCACACTGAGATCATTGTATGGGAAAAAAAGGGAGAAATATAAAAGGCAGGTTAAAGAAGATATTGCTCAAAAGGTTTATTTCAGTACTCACAATAAGCTTTAAAAAATATTTCAAAAGTCACTGTCAGACAATGAATATTTTCACCCATTTTATTCGCTGTGAACTACTTTGTTCAGCTGCTGAAATAAATCCTCCAGACATGACCCATAGTGTGTTTTAAATACAATTTTGCTCTCTGATGCTTGAACACACAGGGGAGGATCCTCACCTTCATACCTGTGCTTTCAGATGCTGAGGAGCAGCTTTGTTTTAATTTCTTTGCTGACACTTTCTGCTTGAAATGCATAAAGCTCCTCACTAAGACACCAAGTATTAACATCCCACGTGAAAGACAGATGACCTTTTGGGGCCAGGGAAGTTTTTTTTTCACAGTGACAATGGATCATTTTGATCCATACTGGGTTTTAGCTCAGCAAATGTTTTGGGCCTTTGAATACCCCCTGTCAAAGCTTTTGGTGTTAACTGGATGCTCTAAAGTACCAGTGACATGGCAGCTACAGTGTTAAAAACATCGGAGAAAAATACCTTTCTGTAAATGTGGTAGAAGATCCCATGGGATAGCACAGAGGTTCTAAAATGGAAACAGCACACCAGTACCTAAAGGGGCCTAACAGAAATCTGAAGGTGGACTTTTTACAAGGACATGCAGTGATTGGATGAGAAGAATGACTCTAAAATAGAAGAGGGGACATTGGGATTAGATAGTAAGAAATTCTTTATTGTGAGGGTGATGAGACATTGTAACAGGTTGCCCAGAGAAGTTGTGGCTGTCCCATACCTGGCAGTGTTCAAGGCCAGGTTGGATGGGGCTTGGAGCAATCTGATCTAGCGGAAGGTGTCCCTGTCCATGGCAGGGGCCGGAACTGGATGAGCTGTAAGGTCTCCTCCTGGCCAAATCATTCTACAATTTCATGATATTAACCTTACTAGATCTAAACGCCCAGGGTACTCTAGCTACTCAGATTTCACCAGTGGGAGCTGTACATACTCATGATCTCTGGATGCTGTGCCAGTCTCTCTTTTTTTTGGGGCCTTTATGTCTCTTTCTTCTAAGTAAACACTCACCTCACAGGAGACTTTCGATCTGAAACCACTGAGTCCTGCCCAAAATAGATTAGCTTTATTTCTTAAGTACTCATTACAGTTGGATGTTATTTTTGTCCCACCAGAGGTAAGCAACGCTATCTCCTCCTCTGTGGAAGTGTCATGGGGATATTTTTGTATCTCACAGGTTGAAGAGGAATTATATTCCTCACTCTCATTATCTCAGTCTTTGCGGCTTCTTTGCTTTTTGACTTTTAATGTGCAAACTTTCTATATCTCTAATCTTTTAATTCTTCATTATCTTTTGGTCCTAGCTACTTGTGATTATCATCAAAAGAAATAAAGATGACAGAGAATGGCTAAGCGAGTATGACAGGCTTTTAAATCTCCTAGCAAACTGCTGGTTCTAATATCTTTCATAATGGATAAAGTAATAAAATAATGATTTTTTTTTTCTTTCTGCATATTTAACCTTTAAAATCCCAAATGCTTTGTAAAGGAAACAGAGTAATCTATAAGCTACCAGAAAGAGACAGCTTCACACACTTGTCATAACCCTGCATTGTATGTCTTTCACTCGTAGGTTACACTTTCTGAAACCTACCTACAACTTCTCAAAATCAACATCATTCAGGTTGCAAACAGCATTGTCAATAGAAGGCAGACTGGAATACATCTTTATTGGTGACAGCTAGGTTTTTGCATACTGTGAATGAAACCACTCCTGCCTTACAGTGGCAGGAAAAGATCAGATCTACAAAGAAAGAAACTGTGTTGGCATGCAGAAGGCTCAAGAGAGTTTCATTTCTACACTAACCAAAAATGTTTTTTTCTGTCTTTTAAGCCATTCCTTTCTTACCTTGTAAGTCTATTTGACATATCTACCTGCATATGCCCAAGTACTAGGATAAACTACCCCAAGGTTTAGAGATAACAGATATGGAAATCAGATGAACAGACATCATGTACATGACAAATCTGCAAGTCACCAATGGCCTTTTAGACTGGCAGTAATGGACCCTGACCCTCTCAGGATGCTTACAGTAGAGGCAATGGCCATCAGCAAAGTAAGAGCTTGCAAAGATATCAACAGAAGTTGGGTAACCCACTGAAGGTTTTTCCTTTGCCTTGGGTTCAGCAGTAGCAATCATTTTTCTCCTTCTTAGTAGCTGGTGCAGTGTTGCATTTTTGACAGACTGGGAACAGCGCTGATAACACTGATGTTCTCAGTTGATGCTCAGTAAATGTTCACTTTGACCGAATACTTTCTGAGTCTCATGTTCTGCGAGGGAGAAGGTGAAGCTGAGAGGAAGCAAAGACAGGACACCTGACTCAAACTAACCAAAGAGAGACATTCCATACCATAGCACATCATGCCTACTATATAAATTGGGGGCAGTTACCCAGAAGAACTAGATCACTGCTCAGGTCCGGCTGGGTATCGGTTGGCAGGTGGTGAGCGGTTGTATTCCATTTCCTTGTTATTTCATTTATCATTATTATTATTTTTCATGGTAGCAACAGTGGTTTGTGTTATACCTTAGTTACTGGGCTGTTCTTATCTCAACCTGTGGGAGTTACATTCTGTCAATTCTCCTCCCCATCCCTCCAGGCGTGAGAGGAGAAAAAAGGGGGAGTGAGCAGGTGGCTGCAAGGTTCTGAGTTACCAGCTGGGCTTAAACCTTGACATCCTTCATGGACAAGGATATAAAAATCCATCCCTCTTAAGCTAAAATAAATAAATAAATAAATCATCAGCACCATGGAAAACTTGGAACGTAAGGCTTCAGATTGTGCATTCCAGAAAGGCAGGATTTGGTCTTTTAGAATATTGTTAATTTATGTGCTTTCTTTAAAAAGCACATAGCCTGTAAAGGTGTTAATTCAATATAACACATTCTGTGTCATGAGATTTATTTAAGTGAAAATGTCATGCTGGTTACATTTAAAATAAAAGTTAATTATAACTACAGGGTTTTTTTTAAGTTTGTTTGATCACTGTGAATTTGTCTCAATTACAGACCACTCTAAAATATGCTGTTAAATTCCTGTATTTTTGACTGCCAATGCTTATTGTGGTCTATGAGCTTGGGCAAACTTATCTTCCTACTATCCCACAGAGAGAAGATGTATGCAGTAAAACCACAGAGATAATCCAATCACCACCTGTGAAACTTTGAATGTTGAAATGAGGAGTATTTCTGCTCATGCCTGAAAGGAAGAGAGAGATTATGATTATATGAGGGTGTGCCTGATCATACCTGACCCACCATAAACCCCAACGAGGTGTCATTTTTTTCCTCTGAATAGTTTATACTGTTTACTTATAAGATACAGGGGGCTGATAAATACTGGTAGTTGGTAGTCCACACTTTGGGCATTCAACAAGGAATCTCACCATTCAGGAATAGCCACCTTTCTTTCCCCACGTAGTTAAGGGACAGAAGATTGCAATTCAGCTATCCTAAAATGTAAATATGACTGTGCTTATCTTAAGTTGAAAATATATCAGAAGTTTTTTGTTTGCTTGTTGTGGGTGGCACGGACTTTTTGGTAAGTCATAGGAGGGAAAGGACTTTGCATCTGGAGAATTAGTCATGCATTCTGTTTTGTTTTAAATTTATCTCCTACATCAAGGATGCAAAAGTAAGCAGAAAGTATTTGCTCCCTGCAAATATCACAGTCACTGGAAAAGAGAGATGAACCCAAGTAGTCTCCTATCTCCTTGTACAAGATAATTTATATTTGGTATTGCAAACCAGCTGGAAAAGCAGAACAATACACACTTCCCTTATTATTTGCTTGCTATCATTAGATCCATCAAGCTGATGATAAAGATTTTTAATGACAAGGAGAAAAAGTCGTAACTATGATTTCAGGAGAATTTTTTTGTAAAAGAAGAGTGGAATTAGAAATGCAATAAACCGAACATACACACACACACACACACACACACACACACGCATGCAAGCACGCAAATCAACAAACCCCACAAGCCCACCAACTTTCCTCATCAAATCAAGAAACTTCCTACCTTTTCTGGTACATGACTTATCCAGGTCCACTTTCCTACAACAGAAAAAGTAAACAAGGCCTTTTATTCCAGTACGAAACACAAGTAAAAGTCTTTGCAGAACCTGTGTATGGATGACTGAATTCATCATCACTCTGAAGTTGAATGTTACCCATTCAAGTTCTAATCCTGAACTCTCATCCTGAATGAACTAGAGCAGGTGAATAACTTTGAATGACAGATCTGGGTGAGATCATCAAGGGCCTTAAGACTCGTCCACACAGCTACAAGTGCCATGCAATGGCCAGCAACTTTCCAGAGGTCCACACAGACTGCTCCCAACCTCAGCCTACCATAAAGCCCCGATTGTATGTCCAACCTGTGACAAACCTGAGATCCAAAGCCGCCTATACTTTTTCCCCCAGGGAAAAAACAGGATCATTGGCAATGTCCCAGGTATCTGCAGCTGCATGATAGCTGTATTGGCAGAGTATCAAAGAAAGTGAATCATGCCCGGAGCATGGAGAAAAGCAAAAAATCCTGATGTCCTTGTCATTCTAGTTAGAAGAAAATTTTTTTCAACCTCAAGCTGAAAGGTCTGTTTAAGAAGGAACACATGAGTGCGATACCACTAATAGGGCATTGAAAAGATTCCAGCTGTCACTAGTGCACCAAAATGCTCTGCCCAGGAGATCTTTTCCAACTGAAACTTATCTCTGATATTTCATTAGAAAACAAATTTTTATGTCTCCCAAAAGCAAAGTTAGACATCAAGCAAGAAAATAAGATTTCTTTCCACTGCTTACAGACAACAGTAGACCCATAAATTATGCAGTGAACTAATTAAATGCTATTATGAGCAAAGCATGACAAACTTACCACGATCTGTCTCCTTTAATCGCATTTTGGGAAACCAACCAAATTTTCTTATCCTGAAATCACAAGGTTTCTTTCAAGCTCCTATCTCATCCTTTTCCTATCATACAACCTCCCCTTGAACAAAATCACGCTCCAAGTTTCCACGATTTTATCTCCCACTGAAATCAATTTCCTCATCTACCTGACTAACTTGGACCTCCTTACAGAACTTTTCTTGCTGTTACAGTCCTTCTTCTAATTTTCAGTTTAGATTTATTCCCAGATCATAGTTCTCTGACTTTATGATGGTTCCTATTATTAATGCCCACATGTAGACATCCCTCCCCCCAGTCCTCATTTTTCCAGGTTGCCCAAACTGTCCTTTTTTGAACCAGTATTTTGTAATAAAATCCTCATTTCCCTAACTATTCACCCCTATTCATTTTGTCAGCCTTTTTCATGATAGGTGAGCAAAAAACACCTTTAAAAGATATAGATAAACTTTGGCTAACCGTAACTTGTGGAATTAATTCAACATAGCATGAAAGGTGAGACACATGAGGCCAGAATAAATAAAAGAGATGATGGGTCCAGGCAGATTTTAACTTCAGGATATTATGGTCTGAGCTATCTGTGAACCCATAGGAAAAAATTATTTCAGCAAAACTTGTCTGAAGATTTTCTGCTAGGAAATACATTCTAGGGAGACAGAAATATTGATGAATGCCAACAGTAAATTATAGTGATGTGCCATGGGGCTGTGTTGTTGTTCTAGGTGTCAGCCAGCTGTCGTAGTTTGAGGCCCCTCAAACAGTTCTGTGCACCCCCCCCCCCTCTTTCTTCCCCAGTCCCGGGGAAATG
>JASSUY010011623.1:18050-33238 GCA_032466535.1 Forpus xanthops | reverse complement strand
AAGAACTGGCTGGATGGCCGCACACAAAGAGTTGTGCTCAATGGCTCAATGTCCAGCTGGAGACCAGTAATGAGTGGAGTCCCTCAGGAATCTGTGTTGGGACCGATCTTGCTCAACATCTTTGTCAGTGACATGGACAGTGGGATTGAGTGTGCCCTCAGCAAGTTTGCCATTGACACCAAGTTGTGTGGTTCAGTTGATACTTTGGAGGGAAGGAATGCCATCCAGATGGACCTTGACACGCTTGTGAGGTGGGCTAATGCCAACCTGATGAAATTTAACCATGGCAAGTGCAAGGTCCTACACCTGGGTCGGACCAATCCCAGGCAAAGCTACAGGTTGGGCATAGCCTTGGGTGGCATGGTTTAATGGGAGGTGACCCTGCCCATGGCAGAGGGGTTGGAACTCGATGATCTTAAGATCCTTTCCAACCCTAACTATTCTATGATTCTATGACTTTGTATTATATAGGTAACAGATGTGCAAGCATGTGATTAGGGGAAAAAACCCTAGCAGTTACAACTAAATAAGCCTTTTGCATTCTAAGGTGTTTTAAAAATGCCTTACCCACCCCACAGATGTTTTGTTATTATCCTCAGCATAGGGTGTTTGAAATTAAATCAGTAGTAGTGGTGTGCTTGTGGAGCTTAGTATTGCTTTTTGTGAATACAAGGCTTGGAGCACAGACTAGATCCTGAAATCTCTTCACCTTTTCTTGCCTTAATCATTGTTTTGTGTCCAGTTAAAAAGTGTTTGGAGAGCTTCAATAATACCCGTTTTTTCCTATTTTTTTTTTTTTTTAAATTAGCTGTATAAATGGGATAGTCATACAGGATGTTTATTTAAAAGAGGTTTGAGGGATAAGGAAAAAGCATGATACAGGAGACTGTTGGATTGTTGGCAGAAAGCGCAACAATGCTAACAATTTAAAATTCAGCACTGTGGGTTGCAGTTGGCACCAAATAACCCTTAGTACCTGCTTATTTAATTGGAGTTGGCAACATAAGGCTCCCTGGAGGCTTCTGGGCACTTCATGAATTTGAGCCACTACTAAATAGTAGACTAGCATATGGATAGTCTACTATTTCAACACTGTAGTAATTAAGATTATGCTATGTGCTTGGGGGAAAAAGAAGCTGCCAACATATGGGGGGGAATCATAGCTGTAAAGAACTTTTTGAGTAGTTTAAAATGGAATATTTACTGCGTTCAGTTGCTCCCCTGTAGTGGTTTAATAATGGATCTATAGTCTTAGCTGAGAAATTTCTTGCTGTTTGTGGTTTAGTTCCAAAATCATACAGTTTGATATATTTTTTTCTACAGAAATGCAACAGATTTTATAGTAATGTTTAAAGATTGAAATCTGTAGTACTTAAATATTAAAATCCTGAATACTTAACTGTTTAATTAAAAGTCATTTTTTTGTGCAGTACTGAATGTTGAATAGTGATTAGGAAGACATACAGGTAGAACCATTCTTTGATGTATGTAGCTGTCCTTTATTAATAATTGCTTTTCAGGAATGAAGATTGTGATCCACATTTAAACATGCAATACAAAATGTTGCATCTGGCTGTTAGTGTTTGCAGTGCTAACAGCGTGATAATGTTTGGCATTGGCTGACCAGTGTTAGTGTAACCAGGAGCATGAAATAATTTTTAGCTTAGAAATATTGTGGTTCTGTATCAGAAATTAGAATAAAGAGCCCAGGTAACTTGATTTGTTATTAAGTACTAAATGTGAGCCAGGGGTTAGTAAGTTTTGCAGAACTCTGATAGGAGAAAAAAACCCTACACATGAAACAACTCACACCACCACTCCATCCCCAGCCTTCTACGTAGTTCTGTGAAGAAAAAAAATAGCAGCTATTTTTGATTAGTGGTGGTAAGTCAGCCTGTTAGGTAAGGGTTTAAACTTAATAATTAAGCAGGGCTCTAGACCTAGTAATGCTTTGATTTAAATTTGGACAGTATTGTAGTTTAGGGATCCCTTGGTCTTCATTTAAGTCATTCTGGAGAGGATACTTGTCTATGTGCTTGGGGTGATCCAAATTAGAGGGTGCTTTACTACTGGATTTTAAGTTCAGTTGTCTTATGTTTGCTTTCTAATTATTGTCCTTTGCAAGGCAATCTAGTTTCAGACTTGGGATTGAGATTTCAGTTTTTTTTTAGAGACAAACCCAGCTTAGGCTGTGAATTTTATTCTTTGATACTTACAAGTTTCTATAAAGTTAGTTTGACAATTAGTTACAATTCTTATATAAAGCTAATTTTTTTTTAGGTATATGATCATAGCTTTTTTTTTAACTTTTAGTGCTTGGTAATGATTTTCTTCAGCATATGGACTTAGTGCCATCTTGTGGGAAAACATAATAACAGCAGATTTTTTTTTTTGTCGCTGAATGTACTGGGTTCTTTTAGATCATAAACAAGAACATATTCCTATTAAATCTGACAAGAGTAAATATAAATTTAACAAAGCTCGTTGTGAACCTGATGTCTCCCCACTTATGAAAACACAGTTTTGCAGATTGTGTAGAACTTCTGAGCCCAAAACATTGTCTCCTTAGTGATTTTTCTTTCTCGCTTGTCTGCATTTCTTCAGTAACTCAGGATGAAATATCTTTCCAGATAGTTGTCTTGCTTTGTGATGCATCGTTTTTCTCTTTTGGATCCATCTGAACATTGTTTTTATTGGAGCTACTGAAATCTCTGTATTGATTTTTTTTTTTTTTTTATGTATCTTGTCTCTTTAACAGTAGCAGAACACACAGTTCCAAAGCTCCTTTTCAAATTGTTTCAATGGGAAATGATTATGTATTGTGCTTAATCAACTCGCAGTACTATTCCTAGTGGAGAGAAAATGTTGGAAGCTGAAGAGTGCTCTTTTACATATTTTGCCTGATTAAAATATAGCAGGCAGAGGTTGAAATTGGAACTTGATTTATCACTTTTTTTTCTTTCCCCTGGCTTACTAAAAGCCATGCTTGAAATTGCCATGTGAATAACTTGAGATTTTTATAGTGGCTGCACTAAAAGAATATAGTTATGAAGTTTCAAAATCAAAGTGTTGGAGAGTAAGAAGGTCATACAAAAAGATGCCCCATTCCCACAGCTTTCACTGATGCTGTGTGTTTGTCATATGTCAATGTTTTCCTGTATAGAAACTTCAGGCACCTATTGGACATGTAAATTAAACATGTATGTTTGCAGTGCATTGCTGAGGTTTTGTTTAGTCTTGCTTATTTTGTGTTTCTCTATACAGTGTAAAAATCACTGCAGTTTCTTTTTGAGGAACCAACAAACTGTATCAGGGTGTTATGTTTCCCCCTTGTTAAAGCAGACAAAATGTTAACTTCTCCAGTATGTGACATATTAAGGTCACCTGAGAATCAAATTTTTTAAAAAATATTTCTAATGTAATTAACATCATTGAGTGTTTTTTTTCATTACCAGTTACTGATGATGGCAACCATCTCTGTCCGTTATGACCTTGTTATTGGAAAAACTGTTTGGGCACTGATAAGTTTTCCTTTATGTGAAGTTTTCTCTGATAGCTTCAGCAGAACTTGTACAGTGTCCACAGAAATTCCCATGCTCAGATTTCATGTTTCTTTTTTTTTTTTTAAATGAAAGAAGTAGGAAGTTTCTTTGGCAGTAGACTGCAATCCAGGAAAAGGGATCCCAGAGTGCACTGTATTTACTAGGAAAAGCATTCTTTTAATAAATTTTTTTTTCAAGGTAATAGTGAGCTTTCTACCAGAAGCCTGTAAACTTTATAGTAAGGCATCAAACAGAAAAAGGGAGGGACTGAAGATGAAATACCACAGGTTTTTTGAGCATTTGAAGTGTGACCTTGTTCACTCACAATGTTCTCTCTTTTTTTTTTTACTTTTGCTTATTAAATAGGTAGCCAGAAATAGTCGAAGTATGAATAACCTTGGAAATTCTGTGAGTGTTTGCTCACTTGGTCTCATTTATTTGGCTGTTAGCATTTCAGAAGCTTAAAATATGAATTATGTCATAGAGCTGTATTTGTCATTTCTCATTAGTGTGCTCAACTATATGTGATCAGCAATATTCTGGATTGTCATGTGGTGGAATAGTTATGTAGTGTTACCTCTTTACATCTTTAATGTACAGCTTATATATTGCGAAAAGTTATTTTTGAGGACTTACCATTCTGCTTAAATAATTTTTTTGAAGTTACTCAACATTTTCCGTTAAAGTTCTTAGGCACTACTGTCTTTCCAGTCTTGCTTGTTGTTCACCAAAATATTTGTGCAAGATGGCAGAGAGAAGCTGACTGAGGTCTTGTAGTTCAAATTAGATAAAGAAATCTTTACTAAGGAATAAAATGTCAGGGCGGATGCTGTCATGTGCCCATGGATGTGGTCAACAAGATAGCAACTATATCTCAACTAGCTAACAAAAAGGAAACACAAGCTTTCCTAGGTCTTGTGGGATTCTGGAGAATGCCTATTTCAGTCATAGTCAGTGTGCAAGTCCTCTCTATTAGTTAATCCGAGAGAACTATTATGTGTGGGGCCTTGAGCAACAACAAGCCTTTGAGCATATCAAACAGGAAATGGCTTGTGCCGTAGCTCTTGGTCCAGCAGTGCAGAATGTGCTCTGCACTGCAGTTGAGGAGCATCATATCACTTGGAGCATCTGGCAGAAAACATCAGGAGAAACCTGAGGTTGACCATTAGGGTTTTGGAGCTGGAGGCATTTGTTATTACATTTGTCTTGCAGAGACGGTGCTGCATGTACTGAAGCTGTATTTCAGGGCAGTGGCTGGACATTGCTTGCTAATGGGAAGTAGAGATTAAATCTTTAGTTTCTCCTTTGCTTCCATGTGCAGCCTTGGTTTTTTGCATTGCTAAACTGCCTTTATCTTGACCCAGGAGAGTTTTTCCATCCTATTTTCTACCACATGGTCCTGCTGAGGAGGGTAGTGATAGAGCGGTTTAGTGAGTACCTGGCTTACATCCAGGGTCAACCCACTACATGTCTGTGTTAAGAAATGCAGATTTAAGTATTTATGACAAGATTTCTTACTTAACTTGCAAAGCATGGTGTTAAGTACAAGCTTTACAGAATTTGACCAGGCACTGAGTTTAAAAGCATGAAGAAATTAAAAATCAGGAAGGCCAGCAAACAAGAATTCTCCCTCTTTAAATACATGTTTCTACCAGCAAATAGTGTTCTGGGGAATTCTCACATCTTTTGCACCTCCATCTTTCACATTTTTAATGCTGAAAATGCTTTGCGTGTGTGGTCTGAATCTCCTGTGGTTCCTCACAAATTACGTCTGCCTTTTTTCACCTCTTTCTGTCAGTCTTGTGTTATTCAAGCAGAATTCTTGTCAGCTGATCCTTGGTGGTGGTGTTCAGATGCCAGAATTTTAAATTACATTTGACAGATGAGCAAATGCATGGGAGAGTACATTTCTTCATTTATACCACTGAAGGAATATCTCCACTTACCTATTTTCATTTTCTCTAACAGAAGAAAATAAAGATTTGCGTGTTTATCCTTAACAATTCTCATACTTGTTTCAGTAGTATAACCGAAGTTAACAAACACACAAAACAGTTTAGATGCAGTTCATAAGGAAGCTTTAAGTAGTTTGTTATCTTTCAATGATAAAGGTTAGAATCATAGAATCACAGAATAGGGTTGGAAAGGACCTTAAGATGATCTAGTTCCAACCCCCTGTCATGGACAGTGACACCTCCCACTAAGCGAAGGCTCTGTCCAGCCTGACCTTGAACACTGCCAGTGATGGAGCATTCACAGCTTCCCTGGGCAACCCATTCCAGTGCCTCACCACCCTTACAGTAAAGAACTTCTTTCTCATATCCAATCTAAACTTCCCCTCTTTAAGCTTCAACCCGTTACCCCTTGTCCTCTCACTACAGACAGTTATGAAGAGACCCTCCCCAGCATCCCTATAGGCCCCCTTCAGAAACTGGAAGGCTGTTATGAGGTCTCCACGCAGCCTTCTCTTCTCCAGGCCGAACAGCCCCAACTCTCTCATCCTATCTTCATATGGAAGGTGCTGCAGTCCCCTGATCATCCTTGTGGCCCTTCTCTGGACTTCTTCCAACAGTTCCATGTCCTTTTTATGTTGAGGACACCAGAACTGCACACAGTACTCCAAGTGAGGTCTCACGGGAGCAGAGTAGTGTATACAAGCAGGATCACTTCCTTTGACCTGTTGGTAACACTCCTTTTGATGCAGCCCAGGATATGGTTGGCTTTCTGAGCTGCAAGAGCACACGTGCTGGCTCATGTTCAGTTTGTCGTCAACCAATAACCCCCAAGGTGATTATAGTGGTAGATTATAGAATAAATAATGAAGCTTAGTTTTAGAAAATGAAGTATAGTTGACAGTATAATTCAGTGTTATCCTTATTCACATGTATTTGGATATAGTTGTAGCTTTTTGGAGTGTAGAGCTACACAGTAGGATTTTTTTCCACAGTCTTCTGTATCATCATATATTTGCCGCCATCAAAGACTAGGTCATGTAACCTATATGTATCTATCCCTAAAAGTCTATATTTATGTCCAAAGCCACTGTGATCATGCAAGGCTGCTTATTAAGATATCTCATACCATCTAGAAGTTAGCTGCAGAGACTGCTTAAACAATCAACTGTAGTTAGAAGAATAGGTTCAGAGGCTGTGTTAGACCATGTCTTTTCAAAGGTTATAACAGATCATAAAGAATTGTTCAAATCCTTTGTGATTTTTATATGCATTAATAAAAGGAAAAAAAAAAGAGTATGTGATATCTTCAGCTTGGTTTGATTTCCAGCTCTTCTGGAAGTCTTTTTCATGAATCCATTTCAGTGTGCTCCTTTGCATTTCCCAAACTGCCAGCTGCCTGGTGTGTAAGGTAAGGCAGTTCAGTCTCACCTCACATCCCACCCAGCAGTGTGTGGATGTCTGTTGTCTGGACCCACTGTCTTTCTTGATGTCTGATTATTCCTTTTAAACTTGCAGGCTTTTTCTGTCAGTTGGCTTTCACTTTTTCAGGTAATTTGACCACCACATTATATGGAAATCTTGGCCTTGAGAGACAAGAGACTGTTGTCACAGTTATTTTTTTTTTCTTTTGTAAAGGCGGGCAGAAGACTTCCAGAAGTCAAAGCTAAAACATTTTTTGTTCTTGTGCTTGGAATGGTAACAAAACAGGAGCTAAACATGGAGGTGTGAGGAAAAAAAGGGGGTAAAAAAAGACAGTGGCATGTGAGAGGGAGGACTGAGACATTAGGGGGGAGAAAAACCACTCAAGTCCCCTTTAGCTATAGTATTATACAAACTTATTTAGAGCAGAAACATCGAAGAACATACTCAAATCCTTCAGCAGCTCTGGTACCCAGATTTGAGTGATTTCTACCTGAGCAATTAGCTTGTTTTATTATCACGGTGTTACAGAGCTATGAGTGAATTGCATGTGGATGGATGTATTTTTCAAAATCCATCACTTGATAATAGTTGTAAGACCGCTGTCTTCAAATTCTTCAGGTTGACTTTCCCAATCAAAGCTGTAATATGTTTAATTCGGGGAAAGTTTAATGGAATCTCCTGTGCAGTTCCATGGATTGCCTCTTGGAGTAAGGCTGTAGTGAAAGAATGAAAAATTTCCGAGAGATCTATTTCCCTATTACAAAGAAACTGGCGTGGAAATATTTCAGGTCAACTGGTCAGTTTTTAATAGAAATTATGATAAATAAAAAATATGGTAGATCTTGCCCTTTTTTTTTTAAATCCCATCAAGTTCCGTGACTGTGTAATGACAGCAATGTGACAGATATTCACAGCACTCCTACATTCCTCCCCCACTGAAATTAATTATACAATTTCTTTCCACCCTCACAACATTTGTGCCTGCTTTTTCTTAGCTAGTAGCAGATACAAAAAAATCTGTGCCAGAATACATTGAAATCTGGTCAGTCATGTTCTAAGAATGTTCTAAGACTTGGAGGTGTATAAAAATGGATTCTCTTGTATCAAAGCCTGCCACAGTTGAGGCTGTTAGTTTTAACACAGTTACTGAGAAGCAGACACAACTACTCTTGTACTCAGTGACACACATGATTATGGGTAGAATTTAAGAACCATGTATATTGGTTGCTAGAAACAGTACTACAGGGTATGGTTTGATCTCTGGGCTGTGAGCGCACATTGTCAGGTCATGCCCAGTTTTTCATCCGCCAGAAAAAAGAAGGATGCATCAAATAGGTCAGATATATGTTTCAAGTTCTAAATTGTAAAAAATTAAGCTGTTTCCTTGAATTATAAGAATTGATGAAAAATTTAATATATTTTTTACATTTTATTTGATTGTGGTCTTTTAAGTTTGTGACACATATGCAACACTCACAGTTTCTTTTGAAGCCTTTGGGAAAAAAATGTGTATTTTTGTAAATGGCAGCTGTGAGTCTCCAGCAGACTTTATTTCTGTCAGAAGCTGGGAATTAAGTCCCACCTCGCCACCCTCTGTTCCAACCAGTAACAACAACAAAGTATGAACAGAAAATATGTATTCCTTGAGCTTCAAGATAGAAACTTGTATTATGACTTCTAAATTACCAAAAAAAAAAAAAAACCCAAAAAACAACCCAAAACCAAAACCCAAACTTGACCCTTACCAGCCCTGTCACTGAACCAACTATTGGGTGTAATTTATAGTACCTTGCAGCACAATTAGCTAAGCTGAAATGTTCTTAAAGATGAGAATGGAGACATTCTAATGTATCCTTTGAGGTATCTGTCATTTTTTCCTTTTTTTTTTGCCCGGGAATTTACTCTTTTCTAAAAAGAGAAATGTTACTTTAACCCGCTCCCTTCCCTTTTCCATCTCAATAGTCTTATATAATGCTCGTGAAGAAAATTAAGATTTTCTTGTATAAATAAAACTTGCAATTTATTTCGTGAAAGTCTGAATTATTTTTAATTTGGTAATTTCAAGCATCTGCTCTCCAATTCCAGTGTTAAAAAGTTACAAAAGATTGCAGAATTCAGTAAGTTTGTATTCTCTAATGCAAGATGTCATTTAGTTTGGAATCACTGCAAAACTACTGTGTGGGCGGGCTAAGATAATCTACAAAACTTATGTCCCTATGACTTAATATAATGAAAAAGCATTTAAAAAGAAAATGGGTTTGATTATGTTTACTTTGCAGCATCTATCCCGCTTTGTCATTGTCTTCTGATGTCTTTGTTAATCCACTTGTTTGTGATAATAATTTAATACAATTTCTGTGTTATTTGAAAATTTGATTTGGATTTATGCACTGAATTTCTGTGTTAAAAATGTCAGTCACGAACACTTATGTATTAATAGGTTTAAAGTTGCAAAATTGCTGCATCTAGAGTAGTTTTAAGTTTATTGGGAACCTTAACATTAGTGAATATAAGTAAATGAATATAATTCTTACTAATATTAATATAATTTGGAGTTAATATGAATAATTAAAAAGATGAGATGAAGAAAATGTTTACTATAAAATAAAAGCAGGGCTGCAAAAGAGTAGCTGACATTTGTATAGTCTTAAGTGACTGTGTGTCTAATAAGATGCAAATAAGACGAGATCTGGACATTTATTAAAATACTGCTACTTAATGTCAGAAGAGATTCAAAGTGTAACTATACAGAATTCCACCACTAGCAATATTTTTTTCGTTTGAAATAACTGATAAAAAACATGATTTCTAAGGGTTATTTTCATAAGGCTTTGCGTTTTTCATTTAGTTTAAATTACTGTTTCAAGCAGACAACTTCAGATGTGATTGTGCTAAACATGCAGGTAGTATCAAGTGAAAAGATGTTTTGTTGTTCAGGTTCTCCGTCCCCCTTTTGTTTCCCTCCCCCCACCTTCTGTTTTTAGAATGCAGAGTTGCACTATATCCATTAAATCAAAAAAGTGAGGTGTCATCCACTTAAGTCCCCTAGTTTCTGCATTTACATGTCTTCTGGTACAGCGTGTGCAGCTCTCCAGGAGCTCACATTTCTGTAAATTTAGTATGCTCTGTAGGCAGTGAATAGAGAGAGAAAATAAGAAAAAGAAATTGCTAGACAGGAAAATAATTGGAATTGAACATAAACCACGGTAATTTAGGACAATTAACTATCTTCCAACCTTAACATGGGTAAAATCCTTTTGATTTTTATTTATGTTGAACAGAGAGTGCAAGAATGGCCTCTGAACACAGTAAGATCCCTGTACTTAGGTGTCGTGCAAACACCATAGGACAAGATACTGTGTTTTGGAAAACCGTTAAATATAAAGAATAGGAAGATAAAACAGAAATGCTGTTATTCACTGGGGGATTGATTATTTCTGATGTTTTTCTATGTCACATTTATTGAGTAAAGTCTGTGTATAGTTTAGGTTTTTCTGTTTGAGTATTGTGAAGTTGTTGGTGCCTTTGTGTATAAATCAATATTTTTATTTTTTTATGTTAAAGATATGTTTTGTTGAATTCAGTTCTTTCTGTTGAATCTCCTTTGCTTGCTTCTGACCTTTATTTCTGTTGATTTTTGCTGCATTTTTCATTTACCATGCTGTTCAGTTTTTGGATGCCAGGAGAACAAAGGTTTGTCGACTATTTGCAGTCACTTTATTTTTCAAAAATCAGTATTGCTTGTTGTATTTTTTTGTTTGCTTGTTGGCGATACAGTAATCCTATTTACTAAACATGTTCATAGCTTTAGTTGCTAAAACTAAAAGCCAAAACCAACCAGCCCCAACTGAGCTTCTTCCCAAAGCCCCTTTAATTATAGTCAGTGCTTTGATTGACTTTATAAGCAATAGTACTGTTGAGCACCTTGAAGGGCTGAATTACCTTTAGTCTAAGAAGTAGTTTAGAAAATGTAGAATACTGAGTCTTTCAGCTTTGTAGGTATTGACATATGGATATGTCACAGCCTAGTGTTTGGGTTTGTTGGTTTGCCTTTATTTGCTGTTTATTTTATCTGTAGCTGCCATTATTTTGTATGTGTGTGTTGTCTTGTTTCCTCAAGAAGCACTTGAAAGATATCATTACAGATACTCACATGCATTTGCTGTTTTATAAGGTCATTTGATATACTTTCATCATTGATTCTAATGAACTTTTGCAACGGCATACAAGTTGAGTCAAAGATTTTATCCTTCATTGAGATCCTAAACTGATCTGTTTCCCCTTTCTTTTCTTTATTACAGCATCTGCAAATGACAATCCAGGCACTTCAAGATGAGCTTAGAACCCAGAGAGACCTTAACCATCTTCTCCAGCAGGAAAGTGGAAACCGGGGAGCTGAGCATTTTACCATTGAGCTCACAGAGGAGAATTTTCGAAGGCTTCAAGCAGAACATGATAGACAAGCTAAAGAGCTATTCCTGTTGAGAAAAACGCTAGAAGAAATGGAACTCAGGATTGAAACACAAAAGCAAACACTAAATGCTAGAGATGAGTCAATAAAGAAGCTTCTGGAAATGTTGCAAAGTAAAGGTTTGCCATCTAAAGGAATGGAAGACGACAATGAGAGAACTCGAAGGATGGCAGAGGCTGAATCTCAGGTTAATCATTTAGAAGTTATTTTAGATCAGAAGGAAAAGGAAAACATGCATCTTAGAGAGGTAAGGAAAAAGTTACTTGTTTGAAAGATATTGTCAAAATACTTGCTGCAGTTTTTAAAGTATACTTTAGAGTGTCTAAGTGTTTTCTGTTTCTGCTCTCTTTTTTCGTAAAATTCTAAATACACAAGACTGCATGATGTGAAAGCAAGTATAAGAAATTATGGAAGAAAAGTAATTGTGGTTGGGGCTTATCCCTGACAATGTTGCCTTGCTAGTTTCTGTATTACTTGTATTTTGACAAATCATTGTTCGGCAAATGAAGAATACAACTATCGAAGAGGCAAGTAACACCTTCTGCTATAAACTAAATAGTCATGAGTGCATGCTGCTCTGTGTTTGATTTTATACCACTTGTGTTTGTTCTAAAATGTTTTACCTTCCATATAAAAAGGGTTCTTCCTATGTATACTTCTAATGTATTTCTAAGGTAATGGTGGTACCACAACTTCTGAGGTAAATATGCTACGTAGTGTTGCCTCGTGAAAACACTGGAATGATGACTGTGCTCTACTTTGAGAGGTCCTTAATTTAATCCCAAGCTCACCTGCACCAGCTGCCCGCATCAGTTGTGAATGCATTTCTGGGACTGCATCTGGAACAATTTATTTAACACAACTGAAAAGAACCTGGCTTGTTGTCAAGCCTATCTGCCCCTCTACAGCCCAGCAGCCTGTTAGCATTATTATGTGACTGGTATCAGACAAACAAGATGGTGTGAATCTTCTTCAGAAGGACCTCAGTTGCTTCTCCTAAGGGGGGGTAAAAATTGCAGGGAGACCATGTACAAGCTACCCACAAGGAAGTCAGGATAAATGGGTCTGTTTCCTTAGAAACTCAGTAACAGTGTGGTCTGATGGAACTTTCAGTCTAGTAAAACCACTAATTTGCTTGACAGATCAAACCATGAATATAGTTAGTACAAGAGCATAAAAAACTGTTACTTGTTTCTGAGTAACTCTAAGCATAGGAAATGCTAGAGATTCAGAACAGCTAGTTAGGTCCACAGAATATTGTCAAAGTATTTTCTTTGTTATTAACAAATTCTTTTATATTTAGCTTATCACTACTTTTAAAGTTTTCCTGTGGAGAGCTGGATCCGAAATCTTCACAGGCAGAATTCTAATTAAAAAGTGATGCCACCCATTAATGGAAGCCTAAAAGTCAATGGGTCCTGAAAGGAGTTGCATTAATTAATGGTACTGCCTTGGTGATGGGAGAGGGTAGAGGGAGAAGTTCTTTAATCTAGCAGACAAGTTTCTGTATTTAGAGCTGCTGTTCTCAGAGTAGTATGTGCAGTCTGCTTCAAGGATGGATGATTTGCTAGTTATTTGCTTTTTTATGTTGTTGCACTAGTGTCACTTAAGTTTCTGAATACTAATATAACCATGTATTGGACATGCATAAATTTACAGTGAAAATTTGAAGAAGGGTTCTAATTAGCACATTAGTCAAGAGTAGTGAAAGAAATAGAACTAAATAGAGCTTGAAAAATAGGTAAAATGTCAGCATCCAAGGCAAGTCCCTGAGCACCCAATGTATTGATTAGTCCAAGGAATGCTGCAAGGAGATCATATTGCTACTTACAGACAGTGTATGTTTCTCCTATATTTATATTGAATTAGTTTTATGTTTCAGAGTTCCCCCAGGGTTGCCCTCAGGGGCCAGGAAATAAATTTTCTCCTTCAATTTACGTAAGAACACAGAGACTGTCTTTTGTCTGAAGGTATTGCAAGTATAGAATGGGGTTTACTGCTTATGACTTCCTGATATGCCTAGGTAACTGGTCAGGGATTAAAAATTCACTTTTAGCTGTCTGGAATATGACTCTGTCAGATTGGCAGGAACTGTCTGCTGATTTAGAGATTTTGACTAACAATTTCCTCTCTATTTTTAGAATTCAAGGCTTTGGGTGAAGCCTGTTTCCAGCTCTCTTCCTGTTGCACGTGGTATTTACGGGTTTTGGTTATTTATTTTCCTGCACATTTGAAGCATTTTGTACGGAGCTTGGACATATATGACATGTAGGGTGTATGAACTCTTTAGAAATTAGATTTTTAGTAGATGTCTGGAAAAACAAGATTTCTGCTTGTTATTCCAGGAATCTGGATTTGGTTGTTCAAGTGGGCTCTTGGAAAATGATCTGAGGTTCGAATTTTGTCTTTTACTGTCTTGTTATACAAAGTTGCCTGCATGCTATCAGATATTCTGTATAATTTTATCTATTTCTTAAAAGTCCAAATGGGTCAATTTTTGATCTCCATGTGTATGTATCCTGATGAGCCTTTCATAGTCTGCAGTGCTTGTTTGAATTGCTGTCCTTACATGTAGTCTTCATCCTGAACAATACAGTTTTCCAACATGATAAAACAGGAGTTCCTGTGTTGAATCTTCTGCACTAGTCTCCTCAGTGGATTAGTAGTTTCTTTAACTAGTGTCTTTAAGCTGTCATTCAGGCTGTGCAATTGACATTGCAGAGTTCCTGGATTTTTTTTTTTTTCTTCTAAGAATGCTTTAAAATTAAACTGGATCTTGGATACGTTTTCAATTAATCCCATTTATGAAATATTTCACATTCACTTTTACTGTGTTAATTTTTGTGTATCTTTAACAAAATATTTGTCATTTTAGAACTTTATCTAAAATATTCTGCTTTCTGTATTTTGCAGGTTGGAGTATAGAGCTGATGTGTTGAGTATATTTCTGAGAAACTGGTATATATTGTCATGTGTAAACGTATTGTTTGATCAAATCCTGAACACTTGCTTCTGTTTTTTAATTAGTTTTGCTATTTGACTTTCTGCCACTGCGCTTGAAACAAGTTGAGAAAAACAAGTTTCTTTGTAGCAGCAAGTGAAATTATTCAGGAACTGAGTCTGTCAGTTTACCATTGAAATGATAGATTCTGCTGTAGTCTCCATTGGAAAGAATGCCATCTATGGAAAAAAGCTGAAAATGGTGGAAATGAGGTTGAATGTAGAAAAAATAACTGAAGGCTAATGATTTTCTACAGCCTCAACACTACATTAAAAAGCCTACATACAATGACATCTTGTAAGCTATGCTGGTAGTATTAGTTTAAAGATGCTTTCAGTCTGAAGTTTTGCAGTTCTTGAAATCGTTATGTACCACCTTGTTAGCTTTTAAATCCTAGCTGGAGAAAGGCCAAATCTTATGTATTCTGCTGAGCTTGTGAACATGTTTTTTCCTAATGCAACCGTATCTTCCTCCCTTATGCTCTTAATTTCTTAGCTCTTTAAAATAGTGCCAAAGCTGGGATCTGTCTTCTCTCTTGTTCATTCACAGTCTTTCAGAGCTCTCAACATGCTGGAATAGAAAGCTAATGGATGAGAAGCAGAAGAAATTAATTTTGGTATTAGTAATCACTGGTGGGTGGAATTTTGACCCAAGCAGAGAATTAAGCTAATATGATTTCAGAGAAACTAAAGCAACTGGTTGGGAAATGCTGGGAATTAAGGGCACCTACTTCTATGCACTTAGGTTTCCAGTCGCTATCAATTATAACTCTCAGACCTGCGCGGGGGGGGGGGGGG
>JASSUY010011623.1:0-18040 GCA_032466535.1 Forpus xanthops | reverse complement strand
CCCCCCCCCCCCCCCCCCCCCCCCCCGCAAGCACTGGTGATACTAGGAATTGAATAGTAAGGGATACGTTCTTTTTTCTTCAAGCTGCTTTTGTCTTCTGCCTATTTCATATAAGCATGCATGTTACCAGAAACCAATATCCTACTGTTCTGATTCCAAATAATTTGCTGAATATCCAAGAATCATGTAAAAATTTCTCTTTCTTAAGCAGTTGATGTTTTTTTTTCACCATCTCCTCCTGTGAATAGCTGTAGCAGAATTTCATAATATAGCTGCCTTCAAAAACCTGGAATTTCTCCATGCCTTAGGTTATATTTCTTAGGGAAGGGACATATAAATGGGTAGTGTACCAGAGGCACAGGAATAACTCTGGAAAATAAAACCACCATACTTTTAATTTCTTTGCATATATTTAGCAGATTTGGACTGACTTTGGTGTGTTAACTACCTGGCCCTCAAAGGCTATCTTTCTGCAGCATACAGTCTTCGTGTCTTTAAACTTTGTTTCACAGAGGCAAACTTGTCATGGTTGGTTTACTCAAGTTTTGTGTTTGAAGGTCTTACGAATGGCAAGTTTGAGGCTTATTATACAAGAGGAAGAGGACGCTTCAGCCGAAGTAGGAGTTCTGCTCTTTTACAGGAATAGCAAAGAATGTCAGTGTCGGTAAGGTTCACTAAAATGTTGGGAAATAAGCTATGAAAAAATGGTATTAGATTTCTTCCCATGTATTAAGGAATTTAAAATCTAGGCAATAAGCTTTCACAAGGATAGCTAGATTGCCAGATTTGAGATAGTTATAACAGAAGGTTCCTTAGTTGCTGATTCGCAAAGCAAAAAAAAACAAAACTCTGAATAGCAAAAAGTGCAAGCATGTGTTTTTGCTTCAGTTTTGGAGATGCAGCCTACTGAAGGGAGAATGTTGAGCTCCTTTCGTGGTTTCTGAGAACTTCAACCCAGTTTGTGCTCAGTTTTCCATCACTAAGTTAGTCTGAATCCTTTTTCTGCAACTAACTTAAATACTTTTGCTAATGTTTTTCAAAGGTAGCTGAATTTTACTGAAGTTTTCTGAGACAAAGTGATACAGCATTTGCTTTGGTAAGGACATTAGGTACTCTGTATGAAACAAAGTGGTCTTTGCAAATACACATGAGAAAAAGGACACTCTTGGGCTGGGTAGTCTCCCTGTAAGTTTGTTAATGACTCAGAACCTGTCTTGAAGCCATAATGTCATACCAAGGCATGCTTCATGTTCAGAATTAGATATCATGAAGGTTACTAAATATACATTCCTGTCAGAAAACATGAGGTGCCTGCTTGAAAGTTCTTAAATTGATTATCATGTCTCTTCTAGAATTTTAAATAAACATTTGTTTCTTCATAACTTTGGGAGAACTGTAGGTAATATGGGTATTTTATCATGTGGAAATCTAGCACAGATGTTTGGTATTACTTTTTTTTAAACATAGTGACCACACATTATTTACCCTAAGTACCATTAAGTATTTTTTTATTATTGCTATTAAAAATTTGCCTTAGGCTAAGTCCCACTAAATCTCTAGTGAAGTCAAATGTTAAAATTCCAGCAAGTATTTTATTATATATACATACACATATATTATACATGCCCTCTCTGTATAACATACATTTTCACTAAAACAGAATCTGAGATCATATAGGATTTTATATATACATTTTTAACTCTTATCTTGCATGTGTTCTTAAAAATCGTGTTGTTGCACATGGTTTAAAGCTAGAGCTTTTTTTACTTTTAGTAGAAGGAAGACCAACACAGCTTCTTTATTATAATTTAAAGTATACTTCTAAACTTTCAAGCATTTTTAAAAACTTTGCTCTATCTTTGAACTCAGCTTGGTCAAATAATGAAGGCTGCTGATAGGATTTGAACTGCCATCGTGAATTAGTTATTGCATGTTTTTAAAGTTATTAATGGAACAAAGTTCTTTCTTCCACTGTGAATAGAACAGATGCCTTGCAGACTTTTGGTGTTTACTGTAAATGTCTTACACTGGAGCCAGTAGTAATTTACTAAGGAAATGCTTTATCAACACCAAATGATTCTTCCCTGAAGTTAGTTGTATAGATTAACAACCATTCTAGACTGAACCTCTTTATTAGGTTCATTAGTGCCTCTTGTATTTCTCCTGGCTCAGCTCAAAATATTAATCTTATCAGTTGCTATAAAGATTACTTTCTATCAAAATATCAATAGTAATATGTTTTTTAAGGTGACCCCTTAAGTATACAGGAGGACTTTGCAATGTTGGCAGTCACTCCAGACATGAGAAAGTAGACAGAAACTGATTATTCTCTAGAGAACAGTTACTGCTTCTGGCATAGCCCATTCAGATTTTGTTATGCCTCATGATATGCTTGCTAGGGTGCTTGGCTGCAATAGACTGTCAAACTGACATGTCTCAGACTTGAAAGTAAAGAAATTCTTTAAGGAAAAATGAGAGAAAAATCAGATTAATGAATAAGCTGAGTTTTTCCTTTCAAATACGTTCAAATATACACCTTTCAATATGTGGAGGTAATAAGTGTTGATCCTGCTGGCATTCCTGGAAACTGCATCTTTTGCAAGGTAACCTGGGGACTGTCTTGAATTGCTATAGAGCTGTTGTCCCCCGTTGTGAAATACTGTCTCTGCAAGACTGCTTACCCAGTCACATCTACAATTTTCAGTCTGCATATAAGTATTTTAAAGACTAGCTAATGAAACAGAAATGATCAATTTTGATTTTTATTATAGGATTTGTTTCTTTTCGTCCTGCCTCTTTACAAGTCGCTGTTCACCTGTGCTACACCTAGACAGAGCTATCTGGTAGAAACTGTGTTTCCTAATCTTAAAAAGAGGGAAAAAAAAAAAGGTAAAATGAATGGTGTTATGTCGTTCACATAAAATATAATAAAAATAACTAAAAACCAAATACAGAATCCAAACCAAAGCACCAAATTGTCTAGCATGTAGTTTAGTTGTATACATAGCTCATACTAAATAATGATTACCTCTTATGTCTCACTGGCATCAGTCAACTCAAAATGAAGGAAATACTTCACAGAAATCTTCCAGAACTTCAGCACTCTAAATACAAAGATGTTGATCTGTTCACTCATTTGTGCTGCTGGTAATGTTTGTATGCCTCACAATTTATTTTTAACAAATTATCTCTCAGCATTTTTGAGTGTAACACTCCTTTTCTGTAAAGGAGAAAAGTGAAGCTGAAGGTAAGCCAGAAAACTGCCCAGGTCTTCTCAGTACATCAGTAATGAAGCAGGGAAAGGATCTGCTTGAGTTCCATGTATGTTCCCTGACTACTATTATGCATTTCCACTATGCAAGTGGAATAGCAGTAGTTGAAAAAAGAGTGTCTTTATTCAGATCGTCGAATTTAAAACAGAAAAATGCATTTTAACATGTTAATGTGTTGAGGTAATGTGTTCAACAGCGTTTCTTTAGAACATGAGTTGCTTGAAGCTGCTGTTAAGCCGCTGTAAGGGCAAGACAGCTGGAAAGGAAAAGGCTTAACAAAAGACTAGTGCAGATAGTTCTGTGAAGAACAGGGTAAGAGGGTTTTCAGTTGTTCATGTAAGATCAACTGAGTGCTTGGAGTGGAAGAGTTACAGTTTGATGTGAGATTTCTAGTACAAGCATTGCTCCTTGGGAACACCCTGTTTCAAGCTAGCCAGACCTGAGGAGTATAAGACTACCAGTTCTGCTTAGTGCAAAGCAGACAGTATCTTACACATTTTGAAAATTCAGGAAGATCAATTAAATTCCAGGTGTGGGGAAGTGTATATCCTTAACATTTGATAACTTTCTGTTGCATTGCAAGCTATCTCTTGAGAAGAGCTGATGTTCTGAAATGCCATTGCTTTCTATTCTCATAGAATCACAGAATTCTTTAATTTTGAAAGTATGAAGATCAAATCCAGCTGTTAACCTAGCACTGCCAGGTCCATGATCTCGTAGGGTCATGCTGGCCTATCTTCTAGCAAAAGTAGTGTAGACCTGATTAAATAGTATTAACGCAGGTTCTAGTCTATTCTTTATATAATAAAAAAAAAATAAAAGGGGGGGAGAAGGGTTTTTCAGGAGGAGGTCAAAGAATTAAGGCTTCAGTTAAGTGGGTTCTTACTCATGCACTGAATTATTGTTCATACTTCTCGAACCAATGAATTTAATTAAACCACATCCCCCTAATCCTCTGCTTACACTGAACGCATACAAAGAATGTGTCCCACTTTTGTGACTCCTACCTCCACTTCATATATAGGTACAACTGACTGGATCTTCTGTGTGGGTTTTTTTTTTTTTTTTTTTTTCCCAGTTTCCTTTGGGGCATTAGCTGTTGGAAAATATTTAAATCAGGATATTTAAATCAGGATATAAGATGTCATTAGTTAATGATAAAGAATCATGGAATAGTCAGGGTTGAAAAGGACCTTAAGATCATCTAGTTCCAACTCCCCTGCCATGGGCAGGGACAGTCTCCTATAGTAGATGCTGTCTTCCTATTTAAAAACATTAAAAAAAATTAAGACTGTACTAGTAAGCAAGCGAAGAGGAACAGTGATGTTGGGTCATTTACTGCCTTTTAAAATTACTGACCTTCAGCCAATGGGCATAAGGAATTGGAAATGTGCTTAAGAGGTGGAGCTCAAACCGGAACCAGGCTTTTAATTCTAGATGCTGTTTTATCAAACGCAAGAAGGAAAATGGGTCTGAAAAATTATCATATATTTTAAATGAAAGGAACTGTTGATTTTTATTTTATCACCAGAGTACTTTTCCATTGTATGAATATTTCCAGAAGAATATTGGAAGAAGAGACTGAGAATCTGAATAATTGAAGTTATTAGAATTTCTGTAAACTGTCATCTCTTTTACTTACTACATCCTGCATCATCTCACAAGAAAACCATAGAATTTTTAGAGGGAGATGAGTATTTTGTAAATCAGGTTGAATAACACTGTTCTTCTAAATCATTTATACCTGTATATCTTCAAGAGTGGAGTAAGGTTAGTAAACTCCATTTTGTCATTTTCAGGGCTAGTCTTCTAAATTCTAAAGCCGTCTGCTATTTCCAGCATATCACATGTTTTAGCTGAGACTTCTTTGTCTTAGGAATCATGCTTTTTACCTAGAGTAAAAAAAACCAGTCACATAAGCTTGACTTCCAGAAAACTGTAACAGGCTAGCCTTCTGCCAGAGACAAATTACACTTGTGCATATGTGTACATACACATTTTTTTCCTTCGTGTGGACCAAAAGAAGAAATGTGCTTTGTCATCATTAAAAACCCCCCTCCTCCCCAAGTCCCCTAAAAGAAAAATACAGCTTTTTATTTGATAAACTTTTTCCTTGTGCAAATCTCAAACTCTCTGTAGCAAAACTGAGGTTTGCCTTTGTGTGTGCATGGCCTGTCTCAGTAATAAAAGTGAAAGTGTATTAGTGGGAGGTGTCCCTGCCCATAGAGGGAGGGTTGGAACTAGATGATTTTAAGGTCCTTTCCAACCCTAACTATTCTATGATTCTGGGATTCTGTGATTATAGGCAGTAGAACATGGCTAATAATATAAACTCTTCCTGAAGTGTCACCTGAAATTCAATTTGATGAGGGGATGAGTGTAATCTTAGATCAAACCATTTAATGAAACAAGATTTTTGATTTAGTGAACAGATATAATTTCTTGTTGAAGCAGTCCAACCCCTTTCTTCAGAAATATATAGCCTTTGATCTAGTGGAACTGGAGTTCAGCTAGTTACTAATTAGCTCATACATGTATTTATTGGCTTCTGAGATAATCTTGATTGAAAGTCAGTTTTTTTTCCTGTTGACAGCTTGAGACTGATAGTCCAGTGTGATTATAGAGCTCTCAATATATTTATTTGCAATTACTAAATTTGATAATATGCCATCTCACTCATAAAGACTTAGTTAAAATATTGGTGAGTAACCCCGTTGTGCTCTAAAAGATGTATCCACCAAAATTCTGGGTATGTGAAAGTAGTGAGGACCAATTCGTGTTTGTGATTTTTAGTGAGTCATATGAGGTCAATGGGATTAACTGAGTGATTTAAAGCGAATAGGATTACATTTGAAAGAATAAATGAATTCTGCTTGGTAACTGCTTGTTTACACTGGTTGGAAGGAAGTAGTTCTTGGTAACTTTTCTGAGGATGGAACTAACTTCTTCACCTGCTTGGCTTACCTCCACTTAGGAACTATATGTCATCCCTCATATGTAACAAATATTTTGGTTGGTCTTCTGACTGTTTTCCTGTCACTTTACAACACAAAACCACCTGGACTTTTTAGATCCATTTATGTATAATGAGTATATTTAAAATAGTTATTGGTTCTGTGTGTTCTTGTGACTGTAATTTTAAGATTTAGGACAGTATTAATGCAGGCAGTTGTATGAATTCAGGGGACTCACTTAGGAATATCTGCAGGGTTTGTGCCCTTGCCTGTTCCTTCCACTTGCATGCAAAAGAGTTGAGCAATATTTCTGCTGCTCTTTTAATAACACTTTATAGTTCTTGTTGAAGGAAATGAAGTGCTAAATAGAAGCATTGTGTGATTCAGAGAAGTGTGAATCATACATGTTTCCTCCTAATTTCTGAAAGAGGAGTGCCTTTGCAATACCCTATTATAGTCTGTAATGGATATCAATTTTTGGGGATGTAGGAAGACAAAACTGTAGTGTTTCTTACTCTGTAGACTCAGGTGGTATAAGGGGCATAACTACTGTATTATTTATTGCTTTGCTTTTTACACAATTTTCTTGAATTCATTTTTTTTTTTTCTTACTGCTCAGTTTATGTCTCCTGGACACTTGTGATAGTGGAAGATTTTGTACATCATCGGAGTTGCACTGATATAATTCAGAAGAAGAAAAATAATTGACAGAAAATTGCTTAGTCAACTTACTTCTATACTTGGTAATTGCAGACAGGTTCTTCTTAGTGGCGTGTCACTGAATCCTGGCTACTGTATTTCTCCATTTACAAAATTCTTATGCTGCCATTGCTCTGCTATGCTGGCAGTCTAATTCCTATTTCACTTCAAACAAACATTTCCTATGAAAGTGTTACAAGCAGAGTTAGTAAAGGGAAATTTTACTAATGGCAGTATGCTTCCCTCCATTCTCGTTAAAATCTGCATCTGCAGAATGCATTATTTTAATCTGTTAATAGATAATTAACAGGTAAATATATTTTTTTTCAGTTGCACTGCTTTAATTAGTGTTGGCTCTTGCCTTTTTTTTATTTTCCTGAATATAAGTTTATTTACAAAGATGAACATAACTGAAGAATGTATTTTTTCTTTGGCTCATTACTTGACTCAAAAGTAAACATTGGAAAGCATTGTCTTAACATGCGATCTTTAGGGGGAGAACTTGAGTAATTACTCGGTTCATGATGTCTTTTCAGCAAGTTCCTGCAAATAGTGAGTTTGTTAAATTTCTGCTTTTTCTATATCAGTTGAATTATTAGAAGGTTTATTAACTGAAGCAGTGCTCTTCAGATACTGAAAAAGGAATAGTATATTCTTTACTAGATATCTAAAAGTATTGGGGTGAAAACTTGTGCCCTGTTAGCCACATAACTATTAAGGACATTCAGATCATATTTTAAGATTAAAGCTTAATTGAGGTCAGGTTTCTTTACAAGTGAAACTGCTGATTGCAAGTATATGTATAAGCTGTAAGAATCTGTTCTGTAGGATCACTTTTGATAAGAAACAATCATTTGATAGTGAGGCAATTCATTTCCTATGGTAGTTATATGTAGAATAAGTCAAGTTGTGGTTCAGATGATTTGATTGTGGCTGTCTTTTAAAGTGTGCCACTTATTCACCTGTTGCTGATAATAAATCTTACTTACTGGGAAGCTGTAATGCCATACTTCAGAAGTATGTTGTGTCAACCAAGAAAAGAAAAGATGCAGTGTTTCTGCCCTGCTTCCAAAGCCTGGTTCAGTTTTGTATGTTCATAGATCTGGCTAATGTAGAAGATATTTTAGTTGTTTTTATTGTGTTAAATGAATAACCCATGGCATGTTATGTAACCAGTATATTTTAAACTTTCTTTTAGAAATTACTATTCTTTTACTATTTCACTATTACTTGCGAAACTTTTTTCTTAGAGGAACCGTGCTATGGAAGTTGGAGGCATGGTGAAACTTATTGTATTCTATTTTAATATATCCTCTTGTCAATGAGTACATTAAGGAAGGGAAAAAAAAGCCGTGTTACAGTGGAATATATTTTTGTTTGACTGATTGCTTTTTCAAGTTTCTTTCCTTTTTAAGTTACCAGTTGGTTTATACTCTAGTGTCATGTAATTCACTAACTAGCGAATAATTAATGACTAATTTTTTCTGTTAGTTTCTGATTCTGCAATCATGCCTGTCTTTCAAGGTGCTTGTGTAAGCTATTGATTGGAATCTAATTGTGTAGCTTAAAAACAGTGTTGTGAAAGAGTATCTCCTGGGTAGTTCTGTTGTTGGCATTTTGAATTACAATGGGAACATAATAAGCCTTCTTTTCATTAAAACCTCAGTAAAACTGCTTCCATGCTTGTATGCATAGTCCCAGTGAACACTGTAAAAAAATTGCATAGCATAGGAAACAGTATTAATCAAAGATCTAGTCTATCTTCTCCTTATATCACAAACCAGTCTCTGAACATGGAGATTTCTAATCAGAATTGAGAGAAGCTAGTATGGTACTTGATGATAAGTGTTGTGTATTTTTTCAATAGCCAGCACCATTCCCAAGCGCCACTTCTCCGTTAATACACACCTTGTCATGTTTCCTCTGGAACAGTTAGACTTCTGCAGATGTATGTTTTCATGGATATGCACATCTGCATGTTTGTGAAGATACAGACTTTCAGGTATAAAAATTAATTCACCATTGGAGGTCACAGACATTGAAATTATGCTTGTCACTTAAGAATGCCTTATGAATACTAATCTGCAGCCAGAGTAGCCTGTTAGAGATGAGAAACTTTATTGTTCTGCTGCTTCAAATATAATATCACCTCTGAAAAAAATGGGAGGGGGAGATGGAGGAGGGAAGGAAGTGGCCTAAAGAATTCCTAAAAATAATTCCTCAAAAGTGGCTGGTATGTAATGTGATCAGTTCACATCCCTCAATTAAAGGCGGTAGGGTTATTTTGGTCACTAGATGGCACTCTTGAATGAGGATTGGCTTTCATTCTTTGTTTCACAGATTTTCGTGATTTGTTATTTTTCATTGCTCATTTTACAGTGATAGAATTAAGATGAGAACTATCTTCATTTGAAGTCTGTGGAAAACAATTTCACAGAGCTATTATACTATCCTGTAAACTGAATGCAGTTTGGAATAGCTGCTTCTAACAATCTAAGAAAGCCAGGAGACTAAAAAGTATAGTACAGCTCTCATAAGAAAGCAAAATCAGGAATACAGTCTGAAGGTGTTAGTAGAATTCGAGCCCAATGGATTAGTTGAAGTTTATAATTGACTTTAATTTACAAATGTAAAAGAGCAAATGAAGATGTCATTTTCCTCTTTTTAATACATTGGGCTTTCACCATAATATGTGCTCTTATACCACAACTGCCAAAACACACCTCTACACTTGAGACTATGTGACTGGGACCTGAAGGATGGATGGTGGAGATTATCTTGAGCCATGCTGACTTTTCCAAGTGCATTTCAAGATAGGCTTGAAGTACTTATCCTATTCAGAAGATTTTCTTGCCTTTGTAATGGCAGAGTAAAACATAATCATACTGACAAAGCCAAAGGAAGCCCACGCATAGGTGCCTTTGCATTGCATAGTTTGTGGTGCATTTTGGATCCTCTTATGTGAAAGCCAGTATATAGATAGAGCCTTCAGGATGATATGAAATACTTCCTATAATTAATTCATTAAGTAAAATGAAGTACCCGATGTTAGGTAAAGAGATTATGTAAATATAATAAAATTTAATGGTAAGATGCAACAAGATTTTTAAAATTTATTTTTTTATTGACTCTGGTAGGAATTGCAAATCTAAATCTACTGAAACTTGAATCTCTTATTTGCTTGAAATATTTGTTTTTCCTTTATTATCTTTGTGTAATAGATAATACTTAAGCTGTCATGTTCCTTGAGAAGACATGGGTGACACCCGTTCAAACAAGCAAAAATCAAGGAAAAAAGTTCAAATGAAGACTCTCACAGATCACACAACAGCCCTTTGTAATTTTTGGTTTTTGTTTTAAAATTTATAATCTACCCAAAATATGACTTTTAAGCAGCACAAAACTGTTAGCATAGACTGTATCCAAGACATTAAAAGAATTTCATAATTAGATCCTGCATTAAGAAAGAAGGAACATATTGAGCAGCTAGTGACCACTGAGAAGTGGGAACTGTGTGTAGGTGAAGAAGAAAGGACAAATTAATCAGAATTCTGCTTACGCCCTTTCACACAAACATTTTTTTGTCTAACTTCATATCAAGAAAACTGGTGCTTCTAAACACGTCTCTTCAGTCTTCAATATTTTCATTGTTTCACTTTGTATTTAACACAGGGAGCCTCTATTCTATAATGGGAGTAAGATGAATGGCAATTATAATTGAATCATCTTTTATAGTAAAATACACTTTAATTATTATGAGCTACACAAGTGTACAGGTGGTCTGCAATAGCATATTAGAAGGCCACTTATGGTTATTTCAAATATTAGCAAGCTTTTAGAAAGATCTTGAGTTCAGGCAGCACTGAATAGAGCTGCTGCCATCTTCCATCTTAAGGCACCCATGAGGTGCAGGGCACTCTCAGGACTCTAGCAGTCTGTTATTCAAAATCATGGTGAAGAAGCCACCATCCAAAAGAACAGTGCTTTCAGGGGGAAACATGCTGTTTCTCTACATGTCTACTCATAGGCCATGTCATTCTTGATGAGTATATCTGCCCTAAATATGAGTAACTCAACTGTTTATTATTCATATTTTTACAACTGATTGTGGATGTGTCAGGCAGATGAGATCATCCAATACACTGCCTGCTCATGGCTGCCTTTACTGTCACCTATAAACATCAAATTTGATGAAAAATTACGGTGTCCTAGAGAGTAGGGATACAGATAATTCTGTAAGATGTAGCGTTCATTCTTCATTTTTTTTTGTTTTTGTTTTTTGTTTTGTGTGGTTTCTGGTTTTATGTATGTATACACATATCTATATTTTTCTTTCTTTCTCTTGCATAGGAGATGCCTGTGAAGATTTATGTAGCTTGAACAAATAACAAATACCATAATGGTGAGCAAATGTGGGTTGGAGATTCTTTTTCTGATTCTGTAGTGTAGTTACACATACATGCCACAAACAACTTTTTCATTTCATGGGCTGTCTCCAAAGAGCTTTCTCACAAAGGAAATAGAATCTATACTCTGATTTAAAGTGTACCGTCATAACACAGGAGGAAAGATTTTTATTGCAGATGCATTGTTATTCCCAACAAAAACTTGGTCTGTTTCAAAGCACTGATGGACTGAACACCTGTACATTTCAGAGTCAGAACAATCAGTTTGTTCTCAATTATTCCTGACTCGCTTGGAGAGAGTCATTTTCAGCTCTCAACTTGAAAAAGGCATATTTTCACAGAGGAGTACATCTGGCAGACGAAAGATTTTCTGATGATAACAAATCTCAGAAACCATTATCAATATAATGTTACCCTTCAGCCTCTCAACAGTATTGTGAGTGTTTACAGAGGTCTTGGCAGTGCTTACATCCCATCTGCATTATTAAGACAGAATGGTTGGCCGGAAAAGAGGGTATCTTACCAAGAGATTGGGAACAGATAAACATACTCCCTCTTGTGTGTATTTTCTTATCTCAAATAAAAAAAAAGCTCAATTTAACACGAACTCAGATGAATTTATCAAAACAATAGTGGACTACAGGATGGTAAGACAGAGCTGCTGGAAGGATTCCAGATCAGGGCTGCTTTGATCATTTGTTTCTACTGAGCCCTTCAGCAGGAGGAATTCTTGTCTGTCTCATGTAGTTGGAAGCCTGGTGCCACATGCAAGCTTGTTCTTTAATTTATTAGTCCTTTATTCTGGATGGTTTGCATTCCAGCAAAGTCTAAAAATACAGGTTTAAATTTCCAGAAATCCTGGCTGATTTTGTATCGGATAGAAAAAATAGAGTTAGAAATCTGTATCTCCTTTTATTCCTTTGGAAACAAATTATGAATATATTATTAGTAGGCTGAGTGTTCCCAGTGTGTTAATTTATGGTCTGTGAGCTTCACAGGCATTGTTGATTCAATTTAGCATTGTGGAGTTTTAACTTTTGTAAAATGTATTTGAATATTTGCTACAATGTCTTCCTACTAGAATCATTGGGCAGTATGACAGTGATGAACTCTGTAAATAGAGTAGGCTGTATAATTACACATGCTAGCAAGCAGGGATTGGAAACTGTATATACGTCATCATATTATGATCTTTGTGAAATGCTTACCAGTTATTTAAAACATGCTGACAGTCTTAGCAGAAACTCTCCAGAGAAGAGAGGCGAAAGAACTAACTTGATACATTTAGTTTGCCAGCTGTGGGAGTTAGTAATCTGTGGATTCATTGCAAACAGGAATATCAGAGTTCTTGGCTTTGTGGCTGGTCATGTATCTAAGGGGTGGTTTTCTGAGTCAGTAGTCAGGTTATCCAATACCTGCATTCCTATAGCTGTGCAATTATTGTGGCCAAACCAGTGGTTCAGCCAGCATTTCCTACATTGACATGTTCTTTGGATTTCCACAGCTGTTTCAGCTGGCTATAGAGGCCAAGTTCAGTAATCTCCTAAATCAGATTTCTTGTCTGTGCAGGTCATATTCATTTGATACCTGTCTCCTCTTAGTATGATTAGTATGCTTAGTAGCATGCTTTTTGGATAGGTATTTAGTATAAAAAAAGTCAAAATTAGGCATTTGTAAGAGCACAAAGGAATTTACAAACAATGGTTATTATGTGAGAATGGGAAAGGTTTTGTATGTGATTTGAATAATTACATTTGCCACTCTGACAGCCAAATTACTTGACTGTATTCCCTCCAGGAAAAAATTATTTATTGTGAACTTGGAAGTCATTGCACCTTAAGCTTGCAGTGACTTGCGGTTAGATTTGTAAAGGAGCTCAAAAGTTCCTTTTCCATAAGAACACCTTTCCCACCTTTACAGATCAGAATTTAATATTCCAGCTCTAATGTATCAATGTCCTTCGTCTCTCATCCTTTTTTCCATTTCACTTCAGAAGTGGAATTACCTTAATAATGACAGTGTAAGCCATTATCAGGGTGAAACTGTTTTGACTGTTTCTCTACTGTATTTCATCATGAGGTGATCTTGATGAAGCTGTACTCGGAACTAGTTTTAGAATTCCACATTTAATCAGGTTATATGCTAACTATTCCTTCTGAGACACATTCAAATAAGAAGTTATATAGCAGTTCTTAGATACCAGAAGCGCTTTGGTACTTGAAGGTTGAAGCCCTCCCTTCTCTAAATTATTAGCCCTGTTGATAGACTAAAAAATGTGACTCAGTCTGAATAAAGTTTTGCTGTGAATTATCTAGTTCTGAATGTATTCAGAACTTTTCTTTCCAAAAGCTATATGCTGCTTGGGATTCACTTACAGGGAAACACAAGGACAAGCAGCTGAAAAAAAGAAAGCTTACCAGCTTGCCTGTCCTCTGAATTTCTTTGAGATGCTTTGGCCCTCTCTGAATTCTACTTCCTCCCCACCCTCCCCAACCACCCTCAGGACTCTCCCCTACTCCCCCTGTCCAAAAATAAAACCTCAAACAAACCTCTCCCACTGTTCTGTCTACTCAGAGTACAGAAAGAACAGCAGCAGTAGTTTGGGCCTTGTTCTTCCACTTCTCATACTGTGACTGTGGGTAGGGTGCATGTGCAGAATAAGAAGCTCTTGTAACTCTTGCAGGTGTGTGGCACATGAGTAGCCCTGTGTGTCTGCCTGTCTGTCACACCTGTCTGAGTTACCTGACCCACAATTCCAAAAGCAATTAATTGGGAACGATGACTATGTAACTATTTATACAAACGCAAACAGCGCCAGTAAAATCAATGTACATGTAAGACGGATTTGAATCTGTCTTTTCCAACTGAATTTCCTGGTTATGCGGCTATCAGTAATTCCTTTTTACTTTCTTTCCCCTAGACCTGAAAAGTTTAAGTTTCACAAATGCGCCCAGGTATTTTTGGGATTGACCGTTCCCATCCTCCAGCAAAGAAAATCAGTTTATTTCTATAGCAGTATTCAGCTCATGAAAATAAAAAGCTTCCCCTCCTCACTGTCACTTAATATTTTTGTGCATTCATGTTTCTGTTACTCTAGTTTTAAATAAACACCATCAAAAGAAATGCGAAATCTACTACATATTAACTTTGTATATTTGTTTGTGTATGACACTTTGTATAACGTTTTTCTGGACACTTCACAATTGCAAAGGCTTCTGTTATCCTTAAGCTGAAACTCAGCAATAGCTAATAGGATAAAGACTGTGACAGATACTAGGTTAAAAGTGAGAAGCATTTTCACTAAGAATTTATAGTACTGACAGAGATAAGTTATTTCACAAGTCTCTGTTAAATAAACCTGCTTTAATGTAAAATGACTACTTTTTGTGCAGACCTTGATGTTTTTGGCTTATTTCATAGTCTTCACCCACAGAGGAAGAATCTTGAGTCAAGCTTCAGAAATGTTACTCTGCAGTGGAGATCTGGTAATACATTGTTGCAGTCGTATTAATTGCAGACTTTTAACTCACCTGTTATATGGAGCATAGAGATACAGGTCCAGACATATTCCTTTTCTGTTCATTTATGTTTATTTTTCAAAACCACCGGTAAGAACTCGCACATCTGTATCTATTAGAGCTTTTAGTCTTTCTCAGAAGTTTGTGTGGGTCTTCAAATAATGCACTTTAAAGTAGCATTAGGTTTCCTTCACACTTTTCTTCTACAGGAGGGTATGAGTAGATTTTATCTGTGAAGTGCCATTATATTAATATGTATAACTGCTTCAAATTTATTACTATGAGTAATTTGATTATTCAAGTTGCTATAATCAGCCTGAGGTGCTTTGTAATTTACGTATTTTTAGAACTGTAGGAATGTAGTGTTTTTTTCTCTATAGGATTCAGAAATAATGATAAGACTGTATTTTGCTCGAATTCTGCCTGTTGCACATCTTCAAAGCTCTAGATGTCTAAATTGTTCCTTATGCCCTTCAAGATTTGAATCACTACACACAGTTATCCTTGCCACAAAATAAAAGATACATTCAAAACCTGACACTGTGGAGGATAGGCAATACATATTTGTGGCATGTTGAAACTGTGTATATTCCTTCATAGAATACCTTGCAGCTGGAGAGATATACTTAAGAAAATATTTTTTTTCCGATGCTTTCTTGAATGAACAATCTATCAAAACCTTGCCGGAAAAGGAAGTATCTTTAAAAAATTTCATTTAGTTCTTAGCTGTATTAAATCAGTGGTATTAAAATTATGGATTTATGCACTCTGGTACCCAGACAAAGTAATCTCTAATGGAACTGTTTCACTGTGATGACAGAATTGCAAATTATTATCAACAGTGCAAAAAATAATAAGTATGAGATGTTTTGTGTTTTTGCTGACAAGTTCCTGAATGACCTAAGATTTTTAGATCTTGTCACACTTGGAGGCAGAGTCTCGCCTAACCTGGAAAATGGCAAGATAAAAAAGGAGGAAATAGACCTGTAAAGAACAAAGCTCTCTGGGATTTACAGAGACTGGCTTGCAATCTCTTGAAAAGAAACTGAGTTAATGATTGACCCTGGGGAAGGAGTGAAAATAATGAAGTGTCATTAATTTTTCATAATTGCCAACACTAAAGGTGTTAACTGGGAGCAATATATTGTTTTGACTTGAAAACACCCTTCAAAAACTATTTTGGATGACATTATACCCTAGCAGGCAAGTAAAAAATCAGTGAGGTTACATACTAATCTTGTCTAAGCACTAAGAGAGTAAGTCACACTGTTATGTGAGTGTTGGTTTGTTTGTTTTTAATGAGCATGTTTTATAAGTTGTTAATGGAAAAAATTCTGTCCAGCAAGTTTTAAGTGTTATGATAAAATAACAGTAAAGGATGCTTTTTAAGCTCTATTTTTTGTAACACATGGGCTATAACAGTGCAGGCTATGATTTTATTTTTTTGTTGTAGTGGATGATCTGTTCATGTACTATTAATGAGAAAAAAGAAACAGGAGAGGCAAAAGTATCTGAAGGTAACTGAGAAAAGTCTTGTACTGTACCTTGGAGAGTGGCATATCAAAAATACAAGCTCTTCAGTGACTTCTAGGCTATACTGACATTAGGATAGTAAGGAAGAATAAGTAGAATAGCTTTGGCAAACTTAACAGTTGTCATTGAGAATGTTTTGGGGAATTTATGCTGGATTTTTTTTGAGTCTCTGCTCTTTTCTTCCAAGAGGGAGAAAAGTTGCATTTGTGCTTTTGCTCAAGCACATCTATTGCAATAGATGTGAAAATGCAGTTTGACAAAAACTTGAAGTATTCACAATATATGAAACTTTCAAAGAAAGTTTCAAAGAATTCAAAGAATTTTCAGTTATATTCACAATCTACTTAGAGGAATTTCCAGAGAATTATAGGATAGCTTGAATTGGAAGGGACCCATAAGCATCATTAAGTCCAATTGCCTGTTCCTTGCAGAGCTACCTAATGCTAAGTCATATTACTGAGTGTTGTCCAGATGCTCCTTGAACTCCTGACAGGCTGGGTTCTGTGACCACTTCCCTGGGGAGCCTATCCCAGTGACCAGCCATCCTCAGTGGAGAGGCATTCCCTAATGTCCAGTCTGAACATCCTCTGGTGCAGCTTCATACCATTTCATGAATGTTCGTTTAGATTCTTAGGTCTAGTATTTCATTCTAGAAAATGCTTCGGGAGAGGAGTATATTTTCTTTATTTTTTGTTTGTTGCTTTTTTCCTCTCTCTACTTTTTCCACTCAAAGCAGGCAGATTTAAAAGGATATTTAAGAGAATTTTTTCTGGTATTATAGAATCACAGAATAGTTAGGGTTGGAAAGGACCTTAAGATCATCTGGTTCCAACCCCCCTGCCATGGGCCCGTACACCTCCCACTAAACCATGCCACCCAAGGCTCTGTCCAACCTACCCTTGAACACTGCAGCAATGGAGCATTCACAGCTTCCCTGCCAGCCCATTCCAGTGCCTCACCATCCTTACAGTAAAGAATTTCTTCCTCATATCCAATCTATACTTCTCCTCTTTAAGTTTGAACCCATTACCCCTTGTCCTCTCACTACAGTCCCTAATGAAGAGTCCCTCCCCAGCATCCCTATAGGCCCCCTTCAGATACTGAAAGGCTGCTATGAGGTCTCCACGCAACCTTCTCTTCTCCAGGCTGAACAGTATCTTCGTATGGGAGGTGTTCCAGTCCCCGATCATCCTCGTGGGCCTCCTTTGGACTTCTTCCAACAGTTCCATGTCCTTTGAATGTTGAGGACACCAGAACTGCACGCAATATTCCAAGTGAGGCCTCATGAGAGCAGAGTAGAGGGGCAGGATCACCTCCCTTGATCTGCTGGTCATGCACCTTTTGATGCAGCCCAGGATACGGTTGGCTTTCTGGGCTGCAAGAGCACACTGCCAGCTCATACTCATTTTTATATCTGCCAGCACCCCCAGGTCCTTCTCTGCAGGGCTGCTCTGAATCTCCTCTTCTCTGCCCAACCTGTAGCTGTGCCTGGGATTGCTCCAACTCAGGTATTGTTAGAAGAGATTAGCCAGGTACTCAGAAGAAACAATGAATTATAAAACTTGGTTTTGTGTAAAACCTCCAGGGTTGTTTTTGGCATGTTTGATTTTTTTTTTGTTTTGTTTTTTTTTTTTTTTTTTTTTTTTTTTTTTGGTGAT